>CM061533.1:180104039-180262397 GCA_030545055.2 Neoaliturus tenellus | reverse complement strand
GTCCCTGTGGAGTGCGCTGCTCATTATTGCGTGGACATTCACAGAGTGTGCATTCAAAGCCAAACTGTTTGAAATGGCTCTTTGCGATATTTGTGGGGAAATCTTTCAAGACGAAGATCTTTTCACCATACATAGAGAATTACATGAAGACGAAGATAGAAAAGAAGATATTACCATGGATGAAATAGACTTAGACTCAATTGACCGGTTTTTGGAAGAGCACCAGAAGCAGACGGACTACTGGGACAGCTATCTACAGCAAATGCAAAGAAGAAGACCTAGTGTGATCCATTTGCTGGTGCTGGACCATCCACTATTAGAAGACCTATTGAAGAAGAGGATATGCAAGAAGAGGACACGGAAGAAGAACTGGAAGATGTGAGACAACTGCGCACCACGGCCTTACCAGGACAGGTTGTAACACATTTTAAAATTGATAATGTGCAATTGGAATTAGATAATTTTATAACCCAGGCCAGAGTACTTGTTGGAAAAACGCTAAAAGAAGAATTACAGAGATTGAACTTCATTAAATTTGGACTGGTGTTAGAATCAAAGTTTACCAATACTGATGGTGAAACGGCATTAAGAGCATTCATTACCAAAAACCGAACCCTTACAACTGAATCTGATATCAATGAAATTATTGAAGAATGTTTGCATGAACTGCTAGTTAAACTGCAAGAACATGAAGGAAGAGGATCCGGCTGGAGTCTGTCATCGATTGAAGGTATGGATGTAAGGGTTCACAAGCACGGATATGGTATAAGGGGTAGTAGTTATATACCTTTGCCAAAGAAGATACAAGCTACCAAATCTTGTATCAATGTGCAAAATGAGGACAATGAATGCTTTAAATATGCTATGCTAACAAAATATGTGCAAGAAAAATCCTTGTAGAGTTAGCAGAGCGTATCAAATTGTCCAACACCGCTACAACTTTCGAGGTTTGTCATACCCTGTTAGTGTTAAAAGTATTGTAATTTTGAGAAACAAAACCCAGGTGTTTCTGTAAATGTGTTTGGTTTAGATGATTCCAATAGTGTTTATCCTCTGAGAGTATCAAAAGTTGAGGAAAGAAACCACACGGATCTGTTATTGATAACTAAGGGTGAAATTTCACATTATGTGTGGATAAAGGACTTTGCAGCCTTGGTTAAAAATCAATTATCAAAACAGAAACGTAGGTTAACAGTGTGTAAAAGATGTTTCTGTTTCACATATAAAGAGTTGAGACGTGGAGGATCGGAGTGGTTGTCGGAACACCAGCGGCTTTGTAATGACAACTATGAAGTGAAGATTAGTCTGCCACCACCATCTAGAGCATTTGTCCAGTTCAATAAAACAGTTCACCAATACCGGATTCCACTAGTTATCTATGCTGACTTTGAATCCACGTTAGTGCCGCAGGAACTTTCGGATGGTGAAGTAACTAGAAGAACCAAATATCAATTGCATCAACCTAACAGTTTTTGCTTATTGGTGAAATCTACTTTACCTGAAGAACAATTGCAAGACTATGGCTTAACATCCACTCCGATACTCTACCGTGGGGAAGAAGCTGCTAAGTATTTTGTAGACCAGTTGTATGAGATTGCTGAAAAGGCGGAACGCTTATACGGTAATGTTTTACCCATGGAACCTTTGAACCAAAATCAACAAGAAGAATACATTTCAGCAACAAGATGTTATCTATGTAAGAAGAGCTTCAGTGAAGAAAATCCAAAAGTAAGAGATCATGATCACCTCACAGGGTTATACAGAGGACCTGCTTGTAATTCATGCAATATAAATTACAAACTGCCAAACTTTATCCCTGTAGTGTTACACAATCTTAGCGGCTACGACTCCCACTTCATTATTCCAGAATTAGGAAGAGATAATGGTAAAATCGATGTTCTTGCTACAACATTGGAAAAGTATATCAGTTTCTCAAAAACAGTAGGTAAAATTAAACTTCGCTTTGTAGACTCTTATAGATTTATGGCATCTAGTTTGAGCAGATTGTCTGAGAATCTACGAAGAGAAGACTTAAAAGAAACCAGCAAGATTGTACCTGAAGATAAATTGGACTTAGTATTACGTAAAGGAGTGTTCCCCTACGATTACATAACTTCTACAGAAAAATTTGAAGAAACCAGTCTACCACCGATTGAAGCCTTCAACAGCAAATTAAACGAAAGTGAAATCTCCGTTGAAGACTACAATCATGCTTGTAATGTTTGGAACCAACTAAACATTCAAACCTTAGGGGAATATTCTGACTTTATATAAAATTGGACGTAACTCTGCTGTGCGATGTGATGGAAGAATTTCGAACACCTGCTTCTCCGCCTATGGACTGGACCCTCTACACTCGTACACATCTCCAGGATTAGCATGGCAAGCTATGCTAAAGTCAACCAACTGTCGACTGGAACTTCTAACGGATATTGATATGGTGCTCATGATGGAATCTGGTGTACGGGGCGGTTTGACACAAGCTGTAACACGTCATGTCAAAGCCAACAACAAGTACATCCCCGGCTTCGACGAGCAACAACCATCGGTCTACCTTGGCTACTTTGACGCAAACAACCTTTATGGTTGGGCAATGTCAAATCCGCTTCCCTACGCTGACTTCAAATGGATCGACCCGGCCACCATCGGAGACATCTCACAGATTCCAAAGGATGGTCCAAAAGGCTATATTTGTGATTTTGAATACCCGGAGCACCTTCATGACCATCACTACGACTTGCCTCTCCTAGCCAAGACTGAAGTTTCACCGACAGGAAGATGGCCAAAATTGATGATGACCTTGGAGAATAAAGATCGCTATGTGGCTCACTACTGGGTAGTTCAACAGGCTCTCGAATTGGGTCTACGTATAGTGAGAATTCATAGAGCAATTGAATTCACCCAGTCTTGTTGGTTGAAACCATATATTGATTCCAACACTACAAGAAGAGCTGCAGCGACAACAGCATTTGAAAAGGACTTCTATAAATTAATGAACAATGCCATCTTTGGGAAGACCTTGGAGAACAAAAGAAAACACAAAAATGTAAAATTAGTGAGTGATCCTAGGAAATTGGAAAAATTAGTGCAAAAACCAAATTTCGGAACATCCATGATTATAAACGAAAATCTAGTCGCTGTCAGTATGAAGAAAACAACAATAGTCATGGACCGTCCGTTATACATAGGTATGTCGATTTTGGACATAAGTAAAACCCTGATGTATGATTTCCATTATAACAAAATGGTTAAACACTACGGAAGGGAAAACATTGGAGTCGCATACATGGATACGGACGCGTTTATCTACTGGATAAAGACTTTGGACATGTATGAAGACCTAAGGACTTTTCCATACAAAGAAGATTTCGACTTTTCTGACTATCCGAAGAACCATCCAAATTTCAATGAAAAAAATAAAAAAGTAATTGGAAAATTCAAAGATGAAGCAAATGGAATGCCTTTAGAAGAAATAGTAGCGCTGATGGCGAAATTATATTCATTTAAGATGTACCACGAGAACAACACACCGACAGTCAAGAAAGCAAAAGGAGTGAAGACATCTTATTTGAAAAAACACGTAACATTTGACCACTACAAGACTTGTTTGTTTGAAGATACTACGATATCAGCAACATTCAACAATATCCGAAGCTTCAAGCATCAAGTCTACAGTGTCACCGAAATTAAAAAAGCACTGTCAGCTCGGGATGATAAAAGACATATGTTGCCCGACAAAATCCACACTCTTCCTTTCGGCCATTACTCCTTAAACCCTATCAACTAGTAACCTATTCTTCGTCCTTCTACAACTTCGACCTTATTCCTTTCTCCTTCCGTAAAAAAATGGGGAACACGGCAAGTCCAACGCCGTGTTCCCCATTTTTTTACACAAGTTTGGATGACCTTGACCCATATAAATGATGTGAATATTTAAAACAACATTCATTGTGATTATACATGTGATACAACAAACATTGAAACCTGCAATATGAAGGACTTGAAGCAACAAATTGTCAACGAACTTCATAAACCTGCAAGAAGAAAGTTTCCACGAAGAAATACGGTGATAAAAGGAATTAATGATTTATATCAAGCGGATTTAATCGAAATGATTCCTTATAGCAAACAAAATAAAGGATATAAATACATATTGACTGTTATTAACTGTTTTTCAAAAATGGCAGATGCTTTACCACTAAAAGATAAAAGTGGCAAAAGTGTTACAAAAGCAATGGAAACAGCTATACAAAGAGACAAACATACTATTAAACATTTACAAACAGATGATGGAAAAGAATATTTTAATAAGGAATTTGCAAATTTAATGAAAAAACACAATATAAACCATTATTCAACCAATTCAGAAGTAAAAGCCTCAATAATCGAAAGATTCAACAGAACTTTAAAAAGTGCAATGTATAAAATGTTTTCCAACAGAGGATCGCACATATGGATTGATATGTTACCAAAACTTATAAACGATTACAATAACAAATTTCATAGGACTATCGGGATGAAACCAAACCAAGTAACTAGTAAAAATGAAAACCTTGTATTAAAACGTATAAAAACGAATACTAAACCAAAAGTTGAAAAACTAAAGCCTAAAAAATTTAATGTGGGTGATAAAGTGCGAATAAGTAAATATAAAGGTGTATTCAGTAAAAGATACCTGCCAAATTGGACCAATGAGGTTTTTACTGTATTCAAAGTACAACCTACAGTACCTGAGACATATATTTTAAAAGATAATAAAGGACAATTGCTTGAAGGAGGGTTTTATGGACATGAAATGTTAAAATCAACAGTAGGCGATGTATATTTAGTTGAAAAGGTGTTGCAACGGAAAAAAGATAAGGTCAAAGTACGATGGTTAGGATTTAATAAGACGGAAGATTCTTGGATACCTAAAAAGGATTTGATATAACGATAGAGAATCATTTTAGGTTGAACCATTACAAAGGATGGAGATAGTACCACAAAAAGAGAGTTTTACTATTAATAATATAGATGAACTCACAGTGGATAATTCAGAATTCAATAGTGGGAAACATGGCAATTTGTTACCAAACACCGTTCGTTGTCTGGTTACCGGACCTTCCAACTGTGGAAAAACTAATGTAGTATTCAATTTGATTACAAACCCTAAAGGATTACGATTTAACAATCTATATGTATTTTCAAAATCACTACAACAACCAAAGTATCAATTATTGGAAAAAATACTGACTAATGTGCCTGAAGTTAAATATTTAAAGTTTAATGCAAGCGAGAGTGTCATGCAGCCACAAGAAGCTAAACCATTCTCCGTGTTTATATTCGACGATGTATCTTGTGAAAACCAAAACACAATAAGGAATTACTTCGCTATGGGTCGACATAACAACATAGATAGCATTTATATTGGCCAAACTTACAGCAAAATACCTAAACAACTCATTAGAGACAATGCAAACATGTTAATTGTATTTAAACAGGACGAAACCAACCTAAAACATATATATTTTGATCATGTAAATGCGGATATGACATTTGAACGATTTAAAGAGTTGTGTGGAAAGGCTTGGGCTGAAAAGTATGGGTTCCTAACAATTATGAAGGAACAACCGCTAAACAATGGTCGATACAGGATAGGATTTGATAAATTTATATTAATACATTAAACGTGGTATAACACATTCATTGTTGTACAACACGTCTTGCTACAAACATGGTTAACCAAGAAAAATTAGTAAAAAAAATAAAATCACTTAGTGATTCTATTCGGGCTAAAAACAGAGCATTGAAACTAGGTATTAGCGAGAGGGAGAAATTCCTTGAATCTACTTTTAAACCTATTACTGAACCCTTGAAACAATTAAACAAAAAATTTGCTAAACCTGTATTGGAAGGAGATGCGATTGCACCTATTACGAAGTTTGAAAGAGAAAATGTAAAATCAGAAGATTTTAGTGATGAAGACCTGGAATCCTCTACGTATAGTGGTTTTACCGGTGGAGAACCCGAAAGAGAGCTAGAATCACCGGACTATAGTGGAATAAAAGAATTATATGAAGTAAAAGCCAAAAGAGGACATGAAGTTGCATCAACTGCTAGTGAAGAGGAAAAAGAAGAAGAGACAAGGGAAGGTCCGTCAAACATAAGCTTGTTGGGTGAAAACATTCATAACAAAGGACCTTTAGGAAGGAAATACATGGTAAAAATGTTACTCGGAACAATTCCTAATAAGAATTACCATAGTTATGGAGCGAGATTAACAAAAGACGGTTTAATGATAGGTAATAGCCCGTTAAACGTTGACGAACATGATAATATTGTCATTGGTGATCAAAGGTATAAGGGCACAAAAGGATTATTTGAATTATTATTTGAAAATAAGCCTTCAGTATCGGTAGTGAAAGAAAAAGACATGGAAGCATATAAAAATATTTTGGAACAGACAAATGCATATAGAAGAAAGTATTTACCTGACCAGCCTCCTTTTAGATCTAAGTCTTTAAAATATAAAGAATTTGTATCCAAGTTAATACCAACTAGAAGACAAACAATGCCGTTAACACAAAGAAAACCTGTAAAACGAAGATTTATGGCATCCACTTTGGATGTAAGTGCTCAGGAACGAAGAAAAAGAAGTAAGTCCGTTACGGGTACAGGTTTAATGAAGGAACTATATAACACAAATGTGATTTATTACAATAATATCAATAAATTGGTGGATAGAATGAAACTAATACATGAAGCTAAAGAAGCGGGTCATACTGGATTGGAAAACGAATGGGTGGCTTTAGTGGATGAACTCCGAAACCGTGGGGTAATCTCATAAAAATGCGTTACTCCCTAGAATACTATTCAGTTGCACCATGAGTGTCGACAAGTTCGGACGTTACTCCTCGGATGGGTTATATTATGCCAATAGTTTAAAAAGAAGTGCTGGTTTACCACAAACACCTGATGGAGATTATGATATGAGTAATAAAAGGTTAAAAAACATAAAAGATCCTACGGATGAAAACGATGCAATAAATCTAAAAATATTAAAGGAAAAGATATCGCCAACATTAAGACTACAAAATAACACATATGACGCAGAAGATCATAGAATCATCAACGTTGGTAAACCAAATCAAAACGGTGATGCAATAAACAAAGGTTATTTGTCATCTGAATTAAAAAATACGTTAAAATTCAATGGGAAAACGTATAGTGCTAACAATAAACGTATATCCAACGTAGATGACCCTAAAGATGCAAAAGACAGCGTAAATAGACGCTATTTACATTCTTTGATACCTGAAAAGACAAAAGATGGATTTTCTTTTTATAAATTTGTTATTAATGATATAGGCTATCCAAAAACTGAAAACGATGCTGTAAATCTAAAATATATTAAAGATCATTGCATCATACGTGATGTAGGGGTTATAGATTGTTTTAATAATTGTTTAGCAAATGTTAAAGATGGTTCGGCGCCATCAGATGGTGCAACAGTGGGTCAAATGATGGAAACCTTAAAACAAGAAACAACCTCTTTTGTAAAACAAGATCAAGTAGTATCGAAGCAAGGGGATGAATTTATTCAAGGTAATGAAAAATTTAATTTATTAACATACAAAAATGATGCTTGGGATTGCATGGATAAAAAGTTATCAAATATGGGATGGGGTTATGAAAAACATGATGCAGCTGCTTTATCACAAACCGTACATCTAGATCCAGATAAATATTTTAGATGGTTTACATGTAATAATAGAGTGATAAGAGACTTGGGACAAGGAAGAGAAGCAAATGATGCTGCAACTGTAGGACAGACCATTACAACATCATTAAAGGATAGTAAAGTGTATAATTGTAATAATAAACGTATAACAAACCTTAAAGACCCTGAACATGTAGATAATGCTGTCACTGTTAATTTTCTTGTAAAAGTTTTAGGTAATGCGATATTTGATTTACACAATCATTTTACACCAGATATTCTTCAAGGAAAATCAGGTCATAATACTTATGATGAATCCATGAGAGGTGAGTATATTAAACGAGAAATTTATAATAAATACTTTATTAACCCTAAAACGAAACAGTTTAGATCATCAGATTGGGGTGATATTGATATTTAAGTAAATAACTTAATAAATGACTTCATTTATGTGCAACCTGTCATAGAGTTAACACATGAGTTGCACATTGCCATTATAAAAGGACAATAATGACGTTCAAATACATCAGTCCATATCGAGACACTGCAAGAAAAGGAGGTGGGATCACGTCCACAGCGGTTTCTCTGTTAAGTAAAGCTTTAAAACAAATTCCAGTAGGATCCATAGTAAATAGAGCAATAGACGCATTACCATACGAATTTCATATACCAGGAGGTTATCAGTATTGCGGACCAGGAACTAAATTGAAAAAAACGACTGGAAAGAGGCGATCCTGGCATAAACAAGTTAGATCAGGCTTGTAAAGAACACGATATCGCATATTCCACGTTTGCCGATTCAAAAAATAGATCAATAGCTGACAAAAAGCTTGCGGACATAGCTTGGCAACGAGTAAAATCAAGTGACGCTAGCATAGCAGAAAAAGCAGCAGCTTTAGCAGTAACAGCAGGTATGAAGGCTAAAACAGCGGTAGGAGGTGGAAGAAGGAGGAGAAGGAGAGTAAAAAGGAGGTCAACCACAAGAAAACATGGAGGAAATATAAAAAGAAGACGACGATCTACAAGAAAAGGCAGGAAGAAGCCCACCGTGTGGTCAATGGTAAAAAACGGGGCAGGTCTTTACCTAAGACCTTATCGTGCATATTAAATGAAAGAAATCAATTGGTCATACCACATAAAGCATTAACCAATATTGAATTATTTAAATATATTTCCTGTTTAAAAATACCATTTTTTCGCGGTGTGTTTATGAAAGACAGTTTACCAAAGAAAATGTGGCAAAATGAGACTGGAATTGTAAATTTGGATAATACTGAAGGGCCTGGCACCCATTGGGTTTGTTATAAGAAACTAAATAACAATGTATATTATTTTGATAGTTTCGGTAATTTGCCACCACCAAAAGAACTTCAAAATTACTTTAAATCTGCTAAAAACATATATTATAACTATAAAAGAGAACAACCTGATAATACTTCAATATGCGGCCATTTATGTTTGGAATTTCTAGCTAAAAGTATCAGTCACTATTGAGATGTCTTCCTATACGGTATCATTAACAGGAAAATCGTCCAATTTACGAAGTATCCTTTTTCCAGCGTTACGCTTGCAAAAAGGAAGGTTTTGGGAGGCGGCACTATTGGATTTTACAACGTACAACTCTATTCCCAATGTTACGGAAGGTAAAAATAACATATTGCATTATTATAAGGGAAAGGATGCCGGTGGAAAATTTACAGACTTACAAGAGTGCAGGTTACCCACAGGTTCTTATGAAATTGATCATATAAATGAATTTTTGCAAACTAAAATGGGAAAAGACAATATAACATTAAAAGGTAATAATAATACGATGAAAGCTGAAATTACTTCCAAATATTATATAGATTTCACTCAACCAAACTCAATTGGTGATTTATTAGGATTTTCCAACGATGGGCCTGTATTAGAACCAGATGTAACACATTCCGGTAAGAAAACAGTAACAATATTAAAAGTCAATAGTATAGACATAACTTGTAACATTATACAAGGTGCTTACAGGGACGGGGCTAACACCCACATCATACATACTTTTTACCCAAGTGTACCACCTGGATTTAAAATTGTTGAAAAGCCACAAAACCTGGTATATCTACCGTTGAACACCACTTTCATTTCAGACATCGTGTTGAGCGTATTGGATCAAGACGGTAACTTGGTAGACTTCAGAGAAGAGCCTATTACGATTAGATTACATTTAAAATCGACACTTTAATACAAAACCATGGGTTTAACATTTAAAAGCGAACAACCTACGGGAAACCGCATTAGTAGCTCTTCAGCTGTGGAGGAGTTAACACGCGAGAACATTCGTTTCTTAGAGAGAATTGGATTAAAATTAACCGAGTATGGATATACTGGATATAGCGCAGGGTCCAACATTCGACGAAACCCTATGGGAAAAAGAATATCACACCCACAACCCTTACACTTCATCGAAATTAAACAATAACGATGAAATTCGTATTCCCATACAAAATCAAGACATTTACACACTACCATGTGAAAGTTACTTGTATATTGAAGGACAAGTTACTAAAAAGGACGGTACTACTGTTGGTACAACAGTTCCATTTATAAATAATCCTATGGCTTTCCTATTTGATGAAATTAGATATGAAATATCAGGTGTAACAGTTGATTCCACTAAAAAAGTAGGTATTACGACAACTTTAAAAGGATTAACATCTATAACACCCAATGAAACCAATTTACTTAAACCTGCCGGATGGGTATTACCTACGATTGACACGATTACTCCAAATCCAAATGGATATTTTGATTTTCATATTCCATTACGTTTGCTGCTTGGTTTTGCTGAAGATTATAGGAAAATAATATTAAACGTTAAACAAGAATTAGTTTTGTTGAGATCTTCTAACGATAAAGACATTATTAAAGCTGCAGATGCTACTACAGATGCGACTTTAGAATGGAAATTAAAATTAGACAAAATTGTATGGAGAGTTCCACATGTTAAATTGGCTGACGAGCATAGAATGCTACTTTTAAGAAAATTAAAAGCCGATCGTGATATTGTTATTCCATTTAGAAGTTGGGAATTTCATGAGCATCCCAGTTTACCTACTACGGATCGACACACTTGGACTGTTAAAACATCGAATTATGTAGAACGAGCCAGGTATATTATATTTGGTTTACAAACAGGTAGAAGAGACGCCATTACTAAACATGCAGGACAATTTGATCATTGTGACTTGAAAAATATTAAAGTTTATTTAAATTCACAATTCTTTCCATACGACAATTTAAATGTGTCATTCACTAAGAAGAAATACAGTATATTGTACGATATGTACGCGAGATTCCAAAGTTCATATTACGGTAAAACAAATACACCTTTATTACCACCTGACAAATATTTCGATGCCTACCCAATAGTTGTAATCGATTGTTCTAAACAAAATGAATCAGTAAAGTCTTCAAGTGTGGATATAAAAATAGAAATGGAATTCAACGATGCTATACCGGCTAATACAACTGCATACTGTTTAATTCTACATGATAAAATCGTAACATACACACCTTTAACTGGAATTGTTAAAAATGTATTGTAAGAACCGGTTTTGTTTCATTCCGCGAGTATAAAAGCAGAGCGTACAGACCGCTCCTCATCAGTTTGTTGCCTACTGTTGTATGGGTAGCATCGTATTCAATATGGCTTCTCCTAGTGGTACACCTGAAAATGTGGTAGATATTGAGAAGGAGATATCTGAGTTTTTAGATCCTCAAGGTCACCAGGAAGGAGGTGAACAAAACGTTTGCGGACAACTTCACGCCAGTAATAATGTTGAAGAAAAAGGTAAAAGAAGAAAGACTATACAAAAGAGAAAAAGGGATATTGAAGATAATATTTCTCCAAACATATTGAGTGAGGTATTTTTGCGAATATTTTACCCAATCTCTTCCAGTTTGGATAAAAGTGTTTTAATCGGTGTTATGAAATCTACAGATTATTCCCCTACTGTAATTTTAACTCATGGACCCAAAATGATTTTGTTTACGAACAGTGCTTGGGAATCGTTTATGAAACATTTGCATCTACTAGAATGCTATTTAAGTAGTAACATGTTTGGAAGAAAAACAAGAGTAGGACTTTTGGATTCAAATGTGGAAATTGATATCATTAAACAACGTGGTGATCATCAGCTACGGTTTAGAGACACAACAAGACATGATAACAAAATTCAACTTAATCGAGAGGAGTTTTTCATTTTAACTTGTGCTACTGAACCTATAACAAGATACTTGAGACAACTGGTGTTTTCAAGTTCGATTATTAAAGATTATCTGGAAGACACTTTGGACAAACAACCGGACGCACCTATATTATACGGACCTGTGGATACTTCTATATTTAATAGAGTTCCTCATGAAGTACAGATGTGGAGACAATTGGAAAAGTACGCTCAACTACATAAGAGATCAGTAAAACAGGAAGAAGAGGAAGATGGAGGAGAAGAATCAAGTGTTAGTGATGAAAATGAAAATAAGGAAAATATAAAGATGGAAACTTAAATGACAATGGTTAGTTTTTAAAACAATAACCAACATTTTGTGGGGTTAGGCCTATTGGGGACGGTGCCCACGTTAAATATACACCAACGCGCCAACAACTGTACGGCCTGGTATAAAAGTAGTACCTACCGTGGTGTGGAAATCAGTTGACCTCCTGACTTCGTAATGAGCAGACGTGTGACCTTCAAAATGGACAAGGGAGAAGAACAACAAGTAAAGTCCAAGCCTGGTATTATTGAGTTTCAAGCGTTTCGTGGTAATGATGATAGATTCATTATAAAAGAACTTGTGTTTTTGGACATGAATACAAGTGTTCCTTATTCGTTTTTATTTAAACCACCATGTTCTTATTCGTCTTTAACTAGTAAAGCCGCTACTACCAACAGATGGATTTCAAAACACTTCCATCATATCGATTGGTATGATGGTTTTACAAGTTACACGGACTTGTATCACATTATGCATCACTTTTCAGACAAGTTTACCAATATTTACACAAAGGGGCTGGAAAAGAAAAGATGGATCGAAGGATTTACTCATGTTCCGGTTAATGATGTGGAATTGGATAAGAATTATCAATACATGCTGGAAACCATATGTATTTGTACAAAAAGCCCAGAACATGATAAAGATAGACATTGCGCTTTGAAAAATGCCTATAAACTCGCCTCTTACCTTCAAAGTGGGGAATTGGGGAGTGGTGGGGGTAACGGAGAGTATATAAGTGGGGAGCAGACAGGGACCTGGCATGAGTATTACTCGAGATTCCGAGACGACAACATCTCCGAGCAAGAAGACGATCTGTAACCTGACCATGGCATCTCACCAGTTCCTTCAGACTTTGGTCGAGCAGTTCAATGCTCACTCCAAGTCAACAATATTACCTGTAAAGAAGTGCTCGGAACTAAAAGACGAGAAGCACTACATAATCCATGCTATGAAGAAGATGGAGACTACAGTTGGGGAGGCCATCTGCTGCAGTCTCAGCGAGGCACCGTTTACTCCGGGGGATGAACCAAAGTTCCAGGTGTACCTGCCCAAGAGATTCGTCCATCTTCTACAAAACGAGGATCTTCGCTCTATTCAACCCGGGTGTCTATACCTGGTGTCCCACGGCTGCACGGGTAGCAATTCTACAGAGTTGACCATCCACATCGCTGACAAGCAGCAGTGTTAGATTTAAGTTTTAATGTTGTACATATGTTGTTGTTGTAATGTTTTATAAATAAACGAATCATAAAAGACAAAAAAAAACAAAAAATGCAACATATCAATATGTGACAGACTTCACGTATTGATATGTTGCATTTTTTTTTAAACTTCGCGGGTGACCTTGACCTTTGACCTTTGCATTTCACAATTACCCCCACTACTGTAATTACCCCCACTACCGCACTAGGATTCAAACCTGCTTGGATGCGAAAAACGGTCAGTCTGTTGCCAACTAGCAAACGATGAGCACCTTGTACGAGCTTTGCATACAACGAGTTATAACTCACAAGGACTTGTTCCCAACATGTTTACAAGACATTATCCCACTAACAATAAAAGAAGATGTCAAACGCTACAGGAGGGAAAATACAGGGTATTCGGAATACTCCTGGTATAAGTTCCACGATGGGGAAAAGTTTTGTAGGCCTTGTGGCGAGGCCGCCGTCAGAGACCTTCGGCGATTCGTACAGGATGGTGGTATAAAACAATTCGGATTTCTAGCGCCACTGTTTCGATTTGAAAATTACAAGGACACCTGCGCTATTTGTTCCATTCCATTGTATCGATGGAAAAAGTTTAGAACTGTTTAATTGGATTTTCTATACCCCCACCACTATTACCCCCACCACTTTTTCATGTACCTCCAAGCGCTGTGCCTCGGCTTCATTTCTACTCCAGCAGCCAACCTAGCAACATCAAGATGTCTCTGAACGTTAGTTGCGCAAGTTACGAGGAGGTGAGCATCAAGACTCAGCAGGAGCTAAACGACTTGTACAAGGAGTTGCAGTTGATGGTGGCACGAGGCTACCGTATAAACGTGCAGGTTTACGCTTGCAATATACGGAACACCCGGCAGCCAAAGGAAGAGCCTGGACACTCCTCGACAGCTTCCTCACCGGCGTCGATGAAGACCGAGCCAGACAACTTGGACTACTTCAGCTGACTAGCAGTTGTATTTCTTGTCCTAACCATTGTAGAATATGTATATTTTTTCATTATATTAAAGAAATAAAAGAGCAAAAACACCTATCTTGTTACTGACATATAAGCTCAGTAACAAGATAGGTTTTTTTTAAACACAATTTGGATGACCTTGAAACTTCCCCCTCCACTGCTTTGTTACCCCCACCACTTGACTATTGGTGTACATGGCACATCGCAATTGGAAACCTCATTCCATCTTCAACAGCCACATCGACAACATCAACAATGGCAAACCTACCAACAGATGAAAGATGTCCTCACGCATGTTGTGACTTTGTCCACGAGTTGGAGAAGAGGATGCAGGAGAGGGCGATACGAAGAAAGCAGATACACTCAGAAAATATCATGATAGTCAACGGCTATCTTTTATTGTTCGGCCTTATTATGGTTGTACTTTTCATACTGTATGGCATAGTCACATGTGTCGGCAAGGTTGCAGAAGAAAATGTTCGCCACCATCAATTGGAAAGTTTCAATGTTACTTTGTAGGTTTTCCTTTTTTTAAAACTCCGTTTGGATGACCTTGAAAATACCCCCACTACTCCACCACACCCCCCACCACTTCACCATGTTCCTGCATGAGCATCACATCAACCGTCATTCCTTGTCCGACAAGCAACCATGGCAGACAACAACACCATCAGCCAAGCTGACTCCACTACTGATGTTGGTACAAGTACGGGTTGGACACTGTCAATCGATAGTGTACACTATTTGGAAACAATTTGCGAACGGATGAAGGAAATACTGCGGGACAACCCTGGGATCATAATACAAATGAATTTAAATTATGATTGGTCCCAAGTTAGAATGCAAGGGGACGATAACAACGGTCAACAATCTCCACAATATTCGCCCATGTCCCCGATCTACCCTTACGGCGAGTCTGACGTCGATGAAGATGAGGCTAATGAGGATGTGGGGGACAACGAGGCTGAAGAGGAGTAACCTTCATTCCTTTTTTTTAAAACCCAAATTGGATGACCTTGAGAATTCCCCCTCCACTATTTCCTTTTTTTTAAAACCCAAATTAAATGACCTTGAAAATACCCCCTCCACATACTTTTGGTTTACCCCCTCTACTTTTCAATACTGTTACCACAGTCTGTAGCTCACATCATTCCTTGCTTAGCTATCATGGCGGACAGCACTCTTTCTCGAGTTGACTCCACTACGGATGAAGAATGGCCATTTTCCTGGAATGTTCATCTGCAAGACTCGGCAGAAGTGGATATGTTGCATGAGAAATTGGTGTATGTATTAAACGAAAACCCCAACATTGAATGTAGAATGACTATGGATTTCGATGCGACAGGGGTCCACACTCGACCTTCCACTTCCAGCCAGCCTGAACCTCAGCTACAGCCGAAGAACTTTACACATCTTTACACTCCAATACGGCCGGAGGATGTGGTTATCAGCGAGGCAGACTCTACTACAAGTTATATTGAGCCAACGAATTGGAAGCTTGTTGTTGACACCTTACACAAGGTCGACTTAGTATGTGACAAGTTAAAGGACTTGATGATGCAAGATCCTGGTCTTCGTTTTAAAATTGATTTGTTTTTCATCTGGGGAGCACCTGCACGGGGCTCTTCGTCTGACAGCTCTCCAAGTACAACGGACGAGGAGGAGGAGGACGACTAGTTATTTTTTTTAAAACTCCGTTTGGATGGCCTTGACCTTTCCCCCTCCACTGAGTTTATTTAAGGTGCACTCTCAATGACTGCAGCATCATTTCATCGCGCACCTTCACCACAGCAACATGGAGAGTCAACTCAACTACTGTTGCGAACAGAAATGTTTTTCATGGCCAAATGACATTGATGTTGCGGATGGTCTGGCGTGTAGAAAATGTGAAGCTTTTGGTCAATGCATGTGTAAGTGCAAATCTTGGAAGAAGCCGAAACCAGAGTTGAAGACATTCCATGTGTACCAGATGAGAGGGCATAAGTACACTTGTTGCCCTGAACGTTGCATTGAATTCACACTAAGACAGCTAACTGGCTGCAAAATGTGCAACAATCATTTTGCAGGTTTTTGCAAACATTATTTAGGAGCATGCCAGTACAGATCAACTTGGCATACCGAAGCACTCACTATCAATGAAATCGCTATACACTCACAAGAGTAGTCTTTCTACTCTTTGACTTTTTTTAAAACTCCATTTGGATGGCCTTGACCTTTCCCCCTCCACTCACCTTAGTTTATATAAGCTCCATTCAAGCTGACCACGGCATCACTTCATCTTGCTCCCTCGCCGAAGCAACATCAAGTATGGAAACTAAGCGTGTCTCATGTTGCGAGCATAGGTGTTTGGAGATACAAGGCGTCACGTATTGTGCAAAGAAGCGTTGGGAGGAAGAGACGGGGACAACCTATTGCTGTGAGGATAAGTGTTTCCTCTTACCAAAGTGGCACGTGGATGGGCTGGCCTGCCGGCAATGCGAATGCTTCGGATGTTGCAGGTGTAGATGCAAGAACCAACAGCTGCCACCACCTGTACTACAAACTTTCAAAATTTACAAATCCAAATACTTTTATACTTGTTGTCCGCAGCGGTGTATTAAGTTTCACTTCTCCAATCTTACCAATTGTCGGAAGTGCTACGGACAACCTGATGGGTGGTGCACCTGTTTTCTGGACTCCTGCCGCTACAGATCGGATTGGTTTACAGATCCGTTGGAAATTGATGAGGTCGCCCAGGAAGCACAAGAGTAGTCTTTCTACTCTTCAACTTTTTTAAAACTCCATTTGGATGACCTTGAGATTTCCCCCTCCACTTCCCCATATACCTAGAGTACACGGAGCCTGACGGTCAGTCACTCGGTGGCTGTCGTGGGGTGCGCATCGGTGTCGGCGCTCTGTTGTTGTTAAGTGTTCAAGGTCACAGTAATATGAAATTGCGGATGTTGTGCTTGTTCAATGGCCTCTGAGGACTAGTGGATGACGGTTTAAGCAAGGTCATGTCGCAAACTCGAGTTTGACTTGGCACTTTTGCTGTTTCTCATCGCAAATTCGCTCCAAGTCGTCAAGGTCACGTGGACTCTGACTGAAACTCGGAGCGTAGTGCGAGAAACGGCAAAAGTGCCAAAAAATTTTGAGTTTCGGCGTGACCTTGACCTTAACAGTGTCAGTGACGTCATTTTGATGATGTAATGGATGATGACATCGTCAGCATGTCATTTCTGTGACGTCATGGGTGTGACGTCACGGAAATGACGTCATCGATGGTGACGTCATCAATTACGTCATCGATGACGTCATTTTGATGACGTCATGGGTATGACGTCATCGATTGCGTCATCGTCGATGACGTCATCGATTACGTCATCGATGACGTCATCGGGGTCATTGGCCTTGGCGATGACGTCATCACATTCCTCAGAGGTCATTGAACTGAGCCAGCAACCGCAAAAACACACTACTCATATGGCAAGCAAAAAATTGCTTTGATTCTCAAATGTTTTTTTAGTTAAAATCACCAGGCCAGGATTACCGTGGCGTCCCCTTGTATTATCCCAATCCAGTTTTGATAGGATCGGATCTAGCAGTGAGCGTAACTCAGTAGTTTTTGTTAGATTAGCAGAATGCTGTTAGTGATCGAGGGCGTTTGAAATTAAGGCAGTTATTGGAGATTGCATTAAGGGTCGAGTCCCTTTGGGACGGCTCCCGGTAGAGTTGATCCCACTAGCGTCCTCACCGTCCTCCCACTCAACTCTGCTGCTCATGAAGTACGGGTGCAACCCGACTGTCAAGTAGACTTTGGCCGGAAATAACCTATTTTGAAATTATTAGAAGATATACTACTGCAAAATATATATATATCAGCTGAAGGCTCATAAAAGCATAACAATTAGTTGGCAAACAGAAAAAAACATGAATTAAGCTTTGTAACTATTATTATTAAAATGTAAACCTTTTGAATATGATAAAATAGATTAAAACTTTTTTAATATTACTACAAAATTGTAACTAGGTCGGTTGAAATTTCATTATTGAGCATGATCTTTAAAAAAAAGCCTGTAAAAATATTTTACAAACAATTCTATTGCAACTAAAATGTTAGAAGTATTTTAAACTGAATAAGTGCCTTATTAAAAACAATTGAATGTAGTTTTAGAAATTTCAAATTTTATTGATTTAATATTTTTCTTTTTAACTTTTTGCTACATTTTGGTATGATGTAATATTGATGTCTTCGGATGTACAATTTTATTAAATTATCAATAAATAATACAATACAATAGAAGGAATCGACATCAGCTATATGTAAATATGAGTTTTTGCAACATACGATAAGTTTTTAGGTAAACACTTAAGGAGATTTTAAAATTTACGAATTTTACGATATGGAGTTTGGTTAATCTGAATAATAAAGTTGTAATGGCCGTCGTATGTAACATGCCGTAATCACTGAGTGATCACTGAGGTACCATTGATTAACATCTAACAAATTTTTGTAACAGTAAGAATTTTAAAAGCTAAATTCGTCCATTATAAAAAGAGTTCCGCGTTTATCACATCTATTTATGTTAAATGCAAAAACTGTCTTAATGAAAATCGAAAATGTCTTTAGTTTTATCTGTATTTCATTGACGAAAATGCTACACTGTAATCATCACAGTTATTGGTAAAAATATATAAAGACTGAACAGAGCCGTAGCGTTGAGGCCTTCACTATCTATTGATAGTCCCTATCCAGGGATCGCATTGTTATTTAATTACGTAATCACGCCCCTGACATACCGACTAATGACGCTGATGGATGCAAGTTAAATTACCATACATAATTACCACATGTTTGGCAAACCTGTTGAGACCCGCTCTGTCATGCAAGTTCCATTTTCCCATGCACATGGCAAGCAGCTCCTGGGAATCTGTTCGTTTTGGATCCCGATCTCGGATAACGAAAGAGTTTACAATAAAATCATTAAAAACTCTTATCCATCCCAGCAAAGATCATAATTTATTTAGTATTGACACTTAAGCCATATACTTTTTTATATATATACACTAGAGGCATTGTTTATTTGGCATTAAAATCAAAAATCATTTCAAAATAACTGTTGAAGATGTTTTACTAGGTTGTAGAATTTGTATTACTGCTGCGATGTGGGTTTTATGTTTTAAAAGTATGAAAATGTTTATGTATGAATGTTATTAAATTCACCTTTGTAACTTGGAAAAAGAAATTTAAGTTTTTTTTCCTTCATAAAGCCTTTACATTAACTTATCAGTATTATTGAGACAATTAATATTATATAATATTATATATACACTTATACTGTATATTACACAAACATTTAAGCTTGTTATATCCAAACACTTATGATAAAAATTATCAATATAAAAATTCATCCAATGGTTAATGGTTCATTAGCAAAAAAATCACCGATTACTTATCTTTTTCAAATTATTATTCAATGGTAATTTCATACTTACATATGTATGTTTATAACCCATACACTATTTTAAGCGTTGTGGGTTTTAACACATTTCCTCTTCGCTCGGGATAAAATACATCAGGCCTTTATGCGACGGCTGTAAATATAACCCTATCAGTCCGGTGGGGCACTGACCATAACATTGCCGTAAACCCACCCATAAACACAGCGTTACCTTATCGTGCTTCGAGTGGTGCGAATGAACAAACCATCGCCAGGTCACATGTAGAACGTTCCACAGTTTGTAGCTGCTTACGTCATACACAGGTTACTCAAATTGGGTCAGATGCGATTGGAAACAATTTAGACTCAGTACAAGAAACATGTCTTTAAAAAAATAAGTAGACTTTTGTAATTAATAATTATACACCACTTGATACTTAACCGTTATTTTAATATAAGTATATATATAAAACGTGTAATATGAGTTAACATTTTGTATATAAATTGGATTTACATTGTTGATTAGCTAATTTAATTAGTGAGGTCCAACAGTCTTCAATACTAGACTACATTAATTTTTAGATGACAATATTAATTTCGTAGCTTTAATTTTAGTTAATTTTTTTAGTAAAAAAAAAGTTGGAAACATAGTATCTAAGACCTGAAAGAAACAATCTATATTAAATTTGCCTCAAATAAATAAAAGGAACAATACATTTTTAAAATATCGTAAAATTTTGGGTAAAAAGTTGTTGCGTTTTTACTATAGGTTGAAAAAGTAATATTATTATGAACTTCTATTACATACCCTGCAACTGTCCGATTTTCAAAACATTTGTCATAAGAAGACTTTTTGGTTTTATTTTAGCTAATACTTGGATTCTATTCCCTATGGTGCAACTGACCCAGTTTCATCTCTACCTTTTCCAGCACAAACACACAAACACGTCAATATTGACTTTCCATTTCCGAAAGGAAGAATGCTTCTGTTGTGTGTTTTTTTTTTATGTTTTGTCTTCCACTTTTAAAATATTCAAACAGATTTTTTGTCTGAGTTATAAACTATCAACTGGAACTTAATTTAAACAAATCTATAATTTTTTTTCAAATCACGAACCGAGAATATATTAAAATTATAATTAAGCATAGCTTTATGGGTACATCTAATTAAGGAGCTCACACAGAAGTTTTGGCAACAGGATAACCAAGAAAGAAATTCAAACTTCAACCATATGAATTTAAATTGCAATAATTTAGTTTTGCTTTTCTCCGTACAGGTAATTTGAAATTATTTAGATAAACATCAACAAACTTATTAACATCATGATATTCATGATATTTATTAACAAAATTATATTCAAAATTGGTCTTATTCAATTGGATGTTCTTTGAGTATTACTCCTGATATTATTTTTATTAATATAAATCGGGGGTTTCTTTTTTATTTGTGATTAAGCATTTTATTTAAAGGGTGTTTGGAAACTCTCCTCTAAAGCTCAGTGTGGTGATCCCTTATTCTCGAAATGTAGAAACATTTCATGATAATATATTTCCTAAAAGACTTTTCGTTAAGCCGCTAGCCGACATTTTGTTTTTTTTTTTGTTTTTTTTTTACATTTAATATTTTTTATTTCCGTAATGGGTAGTTGAATTAATTTCATACTAAGCTTTTAACCTCTACCGCACCAATGTTCATTTTCAGAGTTGTTCTTTTTTTCTGTGTGTATTTTTAAAATGACGGCCATTTTAAAATTTTCAACTCAAATATCACGAAATCGGTTAATGTTATCAAACTTTTACAAAAGAAAAAAGTTGACGAATTAAATGAGATCAAGTTATGAAGTTTGTTAAAATCTGACAAAAAAAATGGGATTATTGGAATTTTTCTACAGAAGAAAACAATTTTTCATTATAATTCATGCAAATTATGGTTACAATATAGAACAATCGCAATACCTGTATTATTTGTGATCAAATTACATACAAACTCAGTATCATTGCAAAGACAATTTACTTTTATTTTTCAACTTTTTTGTCATTTGTAAAAATGTTGTTGGTACTAACCGATTTTGAGATATTAAATAGAAAGTTTAAATATTTAAAATTTCCACTATTAAAAAAAATAAACATCGTAAAAATCGTTTTATTTTGAAGAAAGTAAATACAAGTGATAAAGGCTCATGCAAAATGTAAATTCAATACAACATCCGTTACGGAAATAAAAATTATTATGTTTTATTATAAAAATATACAGTATAAAAAACAAAATGGTAATTAACGGCAAAGCATATAGGGACATTTAAAAATTAAAGTGACATTTTTTGTTTATTTTGATCCAATTAATAACCACAAGGAAGAGAATTTCCAAACACCATGTATATAAAGGCTTATTACTTTTGTAGATAAGGACTTATAAATAAAATTATATAAGCATTATATGACACAGACCTAAGCAATAAGAAAATCCCAGATTCATAAACAGATTGAATACTGTGGAATATGCGGTAATAATTTTTAGGTAAACTGGTGTTCAAAATAACATACTTTTTATGTGTATTGAAAATAAGGTTATTTACTAAAGTTTATATATATATATATATATATATATATATATATATATATATATATATATATATATATATATATATATATATATATATATATATTATATAAAACACCTCAAACATTTTTTAAAATAGTTTTATGAGGAATTGAAGCATACTGAAAGAAGTTTATTTGAAAATGTCAAATAATACTTATTGAGTGTTATCAGGTTAATTTTGTTCACAAAGCTTTCAACTCAACAATGAAGCAGCTTCATTAGATCTATTGTCACCGCTATAAAAACTAATAAATTGTACTATTTTCTTTTTATATAACTTATTTTAAATTTCTGTAAGAAAATCATTGTAAAACTAAAAATATTACTAAATATTAAAACAAACTACTAACTACATATTTAAATAGCAGATATATTAGAGAAACCATTACTTTTAATTGTGTATTTATGAAGATGTATTTACTTATTTCAAATTAACATAATAGGAATTCAATTATCCAAAACATTCAGTTTCAAATACTGATGTTTTTCCATGAAAGTATTAATGAGGAAATTGATATAAATAAACATTAATTTACGTACTAATTTAATTGTCGTATTTATTTTATTCATAATTATTATATTCCACGAACTTATCTATTTATGTGGGTCTGGTACTAAAAGTTATTACATTAAATTAATTATGTAAACAAACTTTTGGTCATGTTTAAATTACCACCTAAAATAGAGTTTACCCATTTGATCGGGTTTGTATAAAAACGAGGGTTAATCATTCTTAAAATTAAGCAGTAACGATAATTATATATTGAATAAAAATTATATTAATTATACGTATATTACGTGATTTTAAGTTAATTTTTAATTTAATAAAATTTAAAACTGTGTTTTATTACATTAATTCCTTTTTTCATATCGCAACTTTTTAATAAATAATATATATTTCATAAAATAATAATGAATAAAAATATTGTACAGCTCTAAAGGGTGGTGACATACACAATTCTTTCAATTTTCAAATAATACATAATATATCTATACGTGTGTCCGTGGTACTGACAACATTCGAAAGGAACGTCTGATTTTGATGAAATTTGGTATGGAGGTGTAAGTACAGGTCTATTTTTCAATTCAATACAATTCAATTCATTTTATTTACCATTAGGTCATCATTGACAATAGGTTTCGTCAAGACAATTAAATTACATCAGTATACATGTTGAATTACATATGAAGCTTAAAACTAGACATATGTTATTTTACAGTTTCAGACTAAAAAACTCTTCTGTACTGTAGGGAGCATTCATAATAAGGATTGATTTTACTGAGGATTTAAATCTCTTTAAAGGGAATTCCCTTACGTGGGTTGGCAGCTTATTAAAGAGCCTGACTGCACAGAATTATAGCTTTTCAAGGTTTTTTCAATTCTGTTCATCGTCAAGCTAAGTTCAGTACATCTTCTTGTGTTATACATGTGAACATTGTTCCTTATATCAAAATTTCCTATATTTTGTTTAACATGTAAAAGATTATTTAAGATGTACAGGCTCTTTAAGGTCATAATTTCATACCTCACAAAAAAAGACTTACATGAAACATTGTTTTTTTATTCCTTCAATTAATCGCAAAGCCCGCTTTTGAAGAATAAAAACCTCATTGGCGGCAGCACTATTTCCCCATCGTCTAATCCCATATGATATATGGCATTGAAAGAAAGCATGATATGCCATAAGAAGCATTTTCTCTCCAACACAACTCTTAAGCCTAAGAAGAAGATACAACACTCTTGACAATCTATTTACAATTCCAGCACAATGATCCACCCAAGTTAATTTTTCATCCAACGTTAGACCAAGCAGTTTAACAGGTTTATTTACAACATCAACCTTTTTAAAAGAAAAGATAATTTGTTCTGTTTTTTCATTATTTAATGTGAGGTTGGTGGAAAGGAACCAGGAAGTTGCTTTTTTGACAGCATTTTCATACTCTATTCTTATATTTACAAGAGACATATTTTCAGTGATCAGCGATGTATCATCAGCATATAAGACAGAAAGACAAGGTAAACTTGCGGGTAAATCATTCACCATGATAACGAACAATAATGGACCTAGAAAGGAACCCTGAGGGACACCCTGCAAGACACGTTTCATGGTCGATTTCCGGTTCCTTACCAATACAATCTGCCTCCTGTCAGTCAAATAAGATTTTAACAGGTCATGCTCTTTGTTCATTATACCATAGAGACACAATTTCTTGAGGAGTGTATCATGACTGATCGAATCAAACGCTTTACTTAGATCAAGCATGTTCAAGCAAAGCACTGAATTATTTTCAAACGTCTTATATATTTTATCTGTTACATCTGTAAGAGCATGAATGGTTGAAGAATTAGGAACAAAGCCAAACTGAGATGATGAAAACAAATTGTTACTGACAAAAAAAGATTCAAGTTGAGTTTTTATTACACATTCAATAATTTTTGAAAAAAAACAGGAACCAGAGCAATTGGCCTAAAGTTAGAGGGGTCGTTTACATCGCTTTTCTTATGGACTGGAACAACTTTTGTTATTTTTAAACAATCAGGAAATACACCTTGACTAAGAATGTTGTTGATTAGGAACGTAAGGGGATACTTAATGTAAAACAGAACCCTTTTAATAAGATTATTAGAAAAACCATAATAATCTTTACTGTCGCTATGCTTAAATCCTTTAACAATTAATTCTACTTCATTTACTGACACAGGGCTCCAACCAAAATTTACAATATTTGTATTTTGAGAGATCGCTTTTTTTAGCAAGATCAAATTGGATTTTCCAACTCAGATGGACAAATGTTAAACTTACTAAGATCTGGAGTGCTTGACATTGAAATAAAATAATCATTGAAATGGTCTGGACTAACTGAAGTTTCATTTTTTGTACTTTGTGAACCAAACCCCCCATTGATTACCTTCCAAGATTCTTTACACTTATTTTTTGCCTCATTAATTCTACGCTCATTAAATTCTAACTTAGCGGAGTTTTCATGAGCTCGGGAACCTCAATAATAATAAGGGGGTTTTGTGAGGTTTTAAAAAGGGTCAAAAATGTGTTTTTGGCATTATTCGACCTATTTTTTTATTTATAAGTTTTAACTGAAACCATTTAAAAGAGCTTGAACAAAAACCAGTTTAGTATTTTTAATTTTTAACCTATCGTATATGGAAAGGGAGAAAAAAGTGTTATATCATGTTATTCTTACGGGAAATCAATCAAACCTTTTTATTTTGTTTATTTTTTGCATAACTTAATCAAATTTTATTTACAATATCAAAATATAGTTTAAATTAAACTTGCTTAAAAGCACGTGTTGGGGCAAACCTACTATTCACCCCTATGGGGTTTACGGGTAAAAGAAAAAAATTGCCAGATCTTGATACAATTTTGTGTTTACCTTCACCTTTTATTGATTAACCTTCATTTTTATTAACTCCTAATGACACAAACCTAAATATTCAATCCTATGGTGTTTTATGTGGAAATAAAAATTCGAAATTCCATTGTAAATTACTAGAGTATACAGATCTGCTACGACGGGGGTATTTTACGTAGAATTTTAAATATAACTCTTTCTAGATCAAAACACACTCTCCAAGGTACAGATGAACACATAAATCATAAATCATGTAGGAGATAAGGTAATGGGGTGTTTATGGACTAATTTATGGGCCACGTAATTCCCTCAGACCCTGTTAAGAGCAGGTATGGCTAAGGTGAAAAATTTTACAAGTTTTTATGTTTTATAGTTTTCCTCTTTACAGGATGTAACTCAAATATTTATCTTTAAAAATGAAGCTGGTAATATTTTGTGTACCCTCTTCAAGATTTTGACAGTACAGATATTTAAAATATATTAAATTCAACTTTAAATGAAATGGGAAAGAATAAGGAATTTAATAATATTTTATAATAACGATTCTGTTTACCATGTTCATTAACATTAAAATTCCTTATTCACTTAGGTTATGCAGAAAAGGTTCTCTTTTTGAAAACAACTTAATAATAGTGGTTAATGTTATAATTTTACAAAAAAGTTAACGATAGTTTTTTTGTATTTTATTAATTTTTTATTATATGCCATAGTTAACCTTCATGGTGTGTTATGCTAATTTAAAAATTGTACTAATTTAGATATACCTATACTCTGATTGATTGATTTATTCTAAAATATAACATTTGTGTCTGTAAAAAAGCAATAATAGTTCAGTAAAATCATTATAGGGAGTTTTAAGATAGTAAACATGTGCAAAAATCATGACATGTGCATAATAATATTTTATAAAATATATGTAATGCATTGCGTTAAAGCAACGTTAAACTAACGTTTCTATCAATAACGTTGTGTGCCCATGAAAATTTGTTGGTAACACTGGCTGTATAATAGATCGGCTGTTTCATTGTTGGACTTTTTTTGAGTGACGATAAAATGAAGCGGCATCGATTGTCGCCACTTTCTTCTCTCGGTGCATCAAAGTGCTAAAGTATTTGAAACCTACACATACAAGGTTTACAATAGAGTATTGTGTTTATTACACCTGTACCACCATTAATTAAAAACAAACCACTAAATAATACAACAGTATTTTAAAACTAGTACCAGGTTAACCGAGCCTTGCTCGTTGGTTTTAATTCACTTTTGTTATAGTCTCATGGTTATCAACATATTAAATATACACCAGACTCTTCACAGATATCAGCTGTGAAGAACTGCTAAAAATTAATGTTCTTTTATTTTTGTTTACTTTTAGTTGTTATTTCGTACTAAAATAGCAACCCATAAGACCAGTGTTAAAAATTACTATTTTTAAACTTAAATTTAGACTAAATTAGATTTTTCCTGCGATTGAGGGTGTTTCTAAACTTATTTTTGGGCCAAAACACTCTTAAATACAAAGTTTAAACAAAATCTACCCGCTAGATTTCGAGATCGTGGAACACACATCCCTTCAGACAGTGCTCGTATTACAGTATAGGATTTATTTTATGTTAAAGAACAGTTAAAGAAGCCTAGAGTTATTGTGTTTTTAAATTTCGCATAGGACTGTTAACGACTTACTAATTTTATAATTGTGATTTGAACCTGAACTGGTGAAACTTCAGGTAAGCATCCCAGCATTTTCCAGTGTCGTTTGATATTTTATCTCTCTTTCTATTAATGCTCGTACATCGGTAAATCATTATTGCAAACATTTACAAATAATACTTTGGTATTATGAAGTATTTTTTATATTAACCTAGGAATACGGAATAAAATACAGCAGGCCTTTATGTGACGGCTGTAAATATAACCCTATCAGTCCTTGGAAGGGGGGGGGGAGCACTGACCATAACATTGCCGTAAACCCACCAATAAACACAGCGTTACCTTATCGTGCTTCGAGTGATGCGAATGAACAAACGATAGCTAACGTCAAAATGTGTCACATGTGAGATATTGAACCAATAATACAACATGGATCTTTGTAAATAAAATATATGTTAGTCCAGATTCTAAAGACAACCAGGATGGTGAATCACTTTAAAAAAATGATCTTATTTTGTCTTCATCGTATTTTTTCAGGGCAGAAACTATTATATTTAAAATTTAACACAGACATTTTTATTATTTACATTCTTAGGTAGTTAGTTATGCAGATTGTGTCAGAATTCATTTTCATGAAGACTAATTTACAGCTACAAGACAACTCTAATCCTTAAAAAAAACCACCTAAAAAGCTTAAAATAATCTGTATATTTTATTCTATTTTATTTGGGAACCATTGGGGTTTAGAAACCTCAACTGGTAAGTTTTAAAACAGAGAATTATTTGTTAATAGATAACTAGACTGAAGCGTGAAGCCAGACGGGCAGTGAACTTTTTTGGTTCATCGTGTCCTTGGACTTATTTTTCTTTCTCTTTAATTATGATTTTCCTTTTAGTATATAGCTGAGCCATTCAAAATACCTACCGCACAATGTTATTTTATTATTTCTATTAAAGCCAAAGAATTAATAAGTAGTGGATCAAATCACGAATATTCAGTCAATAGTTTAATGAACAAGTTTTAAAAATGTTGTCATATTTGAAATACTGAACAAAACATGTTTATTTTGAAGTTTTCAAACCAAACACATTTCATAAAACAACAGGAACATTCTTCCTTGCGGAAATGGAAAGACAATATTGACATGTTTGTGTGTTTGTGCTTGGGGAGGTAGAGATGAAACTGTGTCAGGTGCGCTTTTGAGGTATAGAATACAAGTTTACTCTGAAATGGTATGTAGGCCTACTTGTTTACAGAAAATTAATACTTATTTGTATAGTCGAATTGTTTGCCATAAAAATGTCAATTAATTTAGATTGTATAACAAGTAAAAAATAATTGACTAATTATAATCCACCTTACCGTATCATATGCAGTTTTCATTTGCATGTACAATATAACATATGTTTATTTTTGAAATATACAAAATTCAAACCGTGTCCCATTTGAGGTTTTAAAAACTTCTTGTATTTATAGAAATATCAAAATATTTTAAAATTATCTTTTTCTAATTTAGTAGGAAATAGTTTTTATTTCACAATTTCATAACAAACTGTTGATCTGTAATTTATTTGAGACATCGTACGTATGACACCCGGTATATCATAATTGAACAGGAACGCAGTTTGTTTTAGATTATATTTAAAACCATCATTAGACAAAAATTCCTCAAAAATTAATCAATTAATGTCGTCATGTGGTTATCATATAGGGTTTTAAGTATATTTGATCCAGTTGGAAGTAGATCGGAATTATTTGTTAGGCTGCAGCACGAGATAAGACCGTGGGCTTATGATGAGCTTTATGGCCAATACTGCGGCTCGTGAACATGGCGGTTCGTATATTACAAACTTCTACCAGAAAAAAGTGACCAAAACAACACTTAATTAGATTAATTTATGTTATTGAATATAATGCCTTACACAAAATTAGACAAAAAGTGTGTCTCATAGTAAATAAGTAAAACATACAGATATGAAATAAAGATTTTTGATTTTAGAAGTTAAGGACTGAATTTTAAATAAAAATAATAGTTTTATGTGTTTTAGATGATATTTTTAAATTATTGAAAAGTGGATTATTATGTTTCACTATAATTAAGGCTCCGGTCTGCCTGAGCCCGAATGCCGCCTCGCTTCCACGGCCGGCGAGTTTTATAGACGCAGAGGTTTACGGGAATCGTGTTTTAAAACTAACTAATTAAGATAGAGATTAACTTAACTATTTCTAAAAGTAGAAAAACGGATCTCGTCTTCTTAATAAAATTACTAATTTCAATTATAATTGTCTAAAATCATATGTTTTTCTATAGTGTCGAGTTTTATAGATGCAGAGGTTTACGGGAATCATGTTTTTAAACTATCCAATTAAGATAGAGATTGGCTCTTAACTTTTTTGAAAAGTAAAAAGACGGATCTCGTCTTCTCTGGATTTATAATTTTGTTATAACATTTCTAAATTGAGCTATAAATGTCTAAAATCATCTGTTTTTCTCGATGGAAATGCAAGGAATGTGACAAATGAGTGTCACGCAGGAGCGATAAGTGTTTTAATTTTTTCTATTATTTAGAGTGAAATTTACGAGATCACTCTTAGTAGGTTATTCATTTTTACACTTACTTTTAAAAGGAAAGTAGGAATTTTATGTAATACGAAGAGATTAAGAAATATTTCAATTTACTTTTTGTATATACTGTCCATTAGACACATTACGTTTTATGCGATGATTAACCAGATATTCCGAAAGAGTAGGTATCAGAAAATAATTAATCGGTGATTACAATTTTTCTATATGTATCGAATATATAATTAAAAGTTTATTTCTGCTCATATAAAAGGCTTAAATCAAATTAGAAAAATAATTATGTTCCCAGTCTCATAAATCTAATACAGTATTATCTGGAACTATTTGTTACAACTATCACAATTAAAAAAGAAAAAAAAACTAAATCTCTAAAATTAACGGCCAAAGGTGAGAATCAAAGGTGCAGCAACGCCAGCTTGTCTAGTGCCTGATGGATTAAATTGGGTAAATGTAATTTCAGTGTTTCTCACTAGACAGCGAGAGGAGATTATAGCATGTGGTTTCGCAAATTTGTTTCAAGATTTTACCTCCTACAATTAATATATAACAATAATATATATTAATATTGTAACAATATAATTAGCATTGATACTTATTTATTTTGTAGAAAAATTGGGATATATTCAATTGATCAATCGTTTGTTAAACCTATAAATTTAAAAAAATTGAAGATTTAACGTCGAAAGTACTTATGTTACTCGTAAGTAGATTTTGATAAATATTTTTATGTGTTTACTTTTTTTAAATAAGTGGTACATATTTGAAATAACACAAATCCTAATTTGTCAAACGGGTAGCTAATACGGTGGAAAACATAAACTGTGTAGTGCATTTTCTTAGCTAATATATAAATAATAACAGTTAGTTAATATTTCTTTCATTATAAATAAATAGATCGTACAAGGTTTTTACTCTACATCGGTCTATAAAAACTGATTTAAATAACAATATCATTACTGTTCATTTACATAAAAAAACAATACCGCTTGTTACGTAAATCAAAGACAAAGTCGACTTCGTTTTGCTACGACCTGAAGTTCACAGGCCAAGACAGTAAATATTTAAAATTTATTAAAAACACATAAAAGGCAAGTAGTTTATAATTCGTCTTAACCAACGAAAATCCTTCCGTCTTCAAAGAACATTGCTAAAATGAGTGTAGCTTCGCCTTCCTGGAATTCTGCCTTGTTTACATCTCACGCTCAAATAAACTGAATGATGTCATGCCATGACACGCATCCCTCGACAACTTCTTAATCGACTAAAATGTCTTCCTCAAACTTTTAACCCTTTGAACACTATATTACTTCTGATCGAATTGTCAAAAGATCTGATTTAACAGATGAATAACTCTGAATTTTTGACAACCGAAGGTATTCAAGCATAAGAAAATCTAAAACCTAACCTAAGAGAGTGGCATTGAGAACCCACTATTTGCAGTTAATTATTTAAGACCAGCACTACGAACTCATCAGTAGCATAATACATTTTTTTCTAAGAATGTTTACAGTTTTTTACACCTTGCTAGCACGACAAAATTTTGTATCAGCATATATGGGACACTCAAAAATGAGGGATCAGAAAATTATCATTAAAAAAATCAAAATTAATCACCTCAAAAATTCATTAAAACTTATTTTTTACTTATTATTTAAAGTGAAATATAAAATTAAACAAATTTTATTGAAATTTTTCACTTATTAGTTTGAAATTAGTTTTAAATTCCAATAATAAGAGATTTATAAAATAAAATTCATCTTAAATATTAATAAATAATATTAACGAACGTTGTATTAATTTATAAGGATGTGACATATAAAAAAGATGAAAAATTAAATAATCCTTGTAAGTTTTCGTAAACAATGTCCAAAAATGTTTGACCAATAAAAAAATGTCCCTTTTCCCTATCCATTTATTCTTATGGCAAATTTGATAAAGATATACGGTATTTTTACTATTTCACTATACTTTATAACACCTAAACTACATTTCAAACACTATTAGTACTGTATTTCAGTCGATCTTGTACATTTTGTTAAATTTAAATATCAAAATAACTTAACTATATATCACGTGTGATGGCTCAACTAATTAAAAAACATTATTTCTTTACCAAGGGTTAAAAAAATAGTGATAAAACATTAACTACCTCAGTAAAAAAGGCTACGTGAAAGGATAATGTATATAAACAGGTTTATGGGTAGTAATATGGTTGCTTGTACATGCTAAACGAATGGAAGTGAAACTAATATAAAATTGCAACTGTTGTAAATCGTATAAGGGTTTAATACAAAGAAAAAGAACGAGTTATAAACCTTAAATGAAATACTATCATAGTCTGTGTCATGTATATTTTTATGACTATTATTACTATTATTGAAGAAATTTACAGAATTGTGATTTTACTATGTCCATTTTAGTTATGCTAAAATGGCATGCGTATATTGTTTTTTTGCTTGTGTGTAAGCCAGTGGCTTTTTTAAGAGGATTGTACAATGCACCTTAAACGCTTTTGAAGGAAAGCCGTCCAAACCCATCAAATTGTTACATTGGGGTCAAATTGCATTGGCCTTACTGTATTTATTATAATGTATTTTATTTTATTTGGAAGTACTGTAGAATCCTTACTATGGTTAATCTGTATGTCGACATAATTGAGAATCTCATAACAGTAGGATGACAGGAAATGTATTTTGATTTCACAAAGCATCCCGATTGAATATAAGCTAAGACCATATCGTACACTGAAACTACTAATATTGATGATTATCCGTCAACTATGAAAGTAAATTATCGTAATCAAACTATATCGTTTGTAAAATTTACCCTCTGGGGTATTAATAATTCAAGGAGAACTAAAAATGTTTAGAACAAGCATGCTAATTACATCTCCAGGTTGACATCCCCGCACAGATTTATTCGTGTCTTAAACTTCGTAAAGAACGCCTATCAAGCAAATTGGAGACTGTTGTTAAAGTGCGTAACTTATTTAATCTGATTGTACTAAATTATGCCAAGCAACTACAAAGCAATTATTTTTTTTTCTTATTTGGTTGCCAAAATGTTATTTTTTTGGAATCCTAGGCAATGCACTCAGTTCTCAACTCAGTCGAGCAGTTGTGGGCCTGACATATTCCTAGAAATTATGTAATTGAACCTTAGATTGCTTCAATGTCCTTTAAATGTGAACAGGTTTAAATGTAAAAAATATAGTTTGCGATAATCCCAAATACATCTTAATTTATGTTGTAGTATTATCTTCATTGTTTGCCATTGAAGCTACAAAAAAAAAATTAAAAATAAATTCGCCAAAAAGTCAATCAGTGTGTAAATAAATACTTATTTATTCATCCCTTAAAAAATCCTTGAAAAATGTAGAAAGTCTCTCCTTCTTTGATTCATTTTAACATTTAAAAAATGTATACACCGTTTTAAATCAGATCAATAAAAAAGTATCGAGAGCAATAATATTCCATTTTATCTACTGAATCTATTAGCATGTCCAAGCATTTTCATAGACATGTCTAATAGTATGGTTTCTAGCATTTTAATAGAATGTCTAGTTAAACTTAACTTAGTTAACTAATTTACTACTTTAGTACCTTAAACTAGAGGTTCTTCAAAAAAGAACTGGTTAAATAACTAATTTTTTTAATAATACATGATAATTTATTTATGTATGTGAATATTAAGCTGATAATAAAATTTAGATAAAATAAAAAAGTCTATTAAAATAATTTATTAAAATAAATATCGATTTTTTGTATCGTGTTATGTGATTTTATTTTTAACGTATGACGAGGCTGCTTCAGCTGAATAGTTGTGTCAGAGGATGGCATTGTAATGCCGAAACGGCCGTAACACAAAGTTACACCATTTGGAGCTGATTTGACGAAAGGTATATCCTTATGTAGTTATATTTTGGCTTCGGGGCTATACAACATGGATTTTATATATATATAAATACTTTGTTATATTTAATTTACTAATACAAGTGTTGATACAATTTTAATCAAGATTTTGTATTATTAAACTTACTAGACAAGATTTTTACTAATTATTTCTATAGTATTCCAATAAAAGTAAAGTGATAATGTACTATTCCAATTACATCAGTAAAGATTTCAAATCTTGTCTGATTTTAATCTTAGGTATATAATATACAATATAGTTAGCTTAAGGTGGATATGGGAGGAGGGGGTTGGGGTTCGTATAGCTTCTGTCCACAGTGATTTTACTAAATTGATAATTCGTATATTTGGTTGATATTATATATTTTAAGCAGGAATCTTAATAGTTTTAAAGTAAAGCAAAAATGAAAAAAATGTGTAAAAATATTATTTATAAAACGCATTAAATAAAAATAGCACTTTATAAAAAATTACAATTCTTACTAGGTTTTATAAACAAAAAGATTGACTCAATTAAATTTTTATTTTACTATGTTAAAATGGTTAAACGCAATTTTCATCAATGATTTAGAAATTTGTGTAAGAAACAACAGAATTAAAATTCTATAAAACAAATAATGGAACATAATAAGCCCAATTTTTTTTCAACGGTGACCAATTCTTCAGCTGTGTGACTAATCCAATTTATTAGTTCGTGAAACGGGAATGACCGGTATGTGATTCTTGGATCAATAAAAATAATTCGTCTCCAAATAATATCGCAGGTATTGCAGACGTGTCTGTTATGATATCGGAATTCTTTTCATTTTGGAATGTCCAGCGAGGCGGCGTTCTGACGTTCTTCTTGATAGGTTTCACTGACCCCAGTTTTATTATAACTTACACCAAGTATCACAGGAATGTAGAATCAAAAGAGTCACATTTATGTAATTATTTCTTTTGCGTTTTCTTTAGTTTAATGTTTTATCTTCTTGGGTTTTATATGAATACTTATGAAAGATATTCCAATTTATCCCCAATTACGAAAACACATCTTTATTCATCTATTTTTCTAAAAGGAAACTCTTATTTATATTTATCAATTGTGAAGAGTAAAATATACACTGCCCATGAGCTGTATCTCATAAACTTAAATTAAAGCTCATAACATTATATGCCATGCATTCACTGTAAAGTAAATAAACTAATAATACTCTTAAAAGATTAGAATAATACATAAAGTAAGGATATTTTTACCACTAAGTATAAATCAATAATTTATTCTCAGATTTAATTTTAAAAGATAAATCCAAACACACTTTTAGTAATCATATTCATTTGCACTAGTTCAAATGTAAATTCTATTATATAGCTTCAAATTTAGTTCTTGTAGAATAATATTGCTACTGTAGCCATTTAATTGGATTTTTCTCTTTTAGTCCAAAAATTGGTTTATATACATCTGATGAAATGTCTTGTGAAAAAATGTCAGTTATTCTATAACATCAAAAAATATTCTAATTTAGAATTTTTTTTTTATTAAATTAATGAAAATAAGTTTACAAAAATTTTGAAATGTATGAGTAGTATATTGAGTGTCATGTGTTATTGTCACTACATAAATAAATTATTTTGACTTACCTAAATTTGAAAGCAGTACATGATATCCCAAATTAAGTTCAATTTCTTCCTGTATACACCTTATAATTTACAATTCTAAAGCAGTCGTTTGCGTGAAAGAGATATTAGTAGTTATTGTGAGTTTATAATTATTTTTTTATTTATTTCAAATGCATTCTTATGTATATAGTTGCTATGAACTGTAATACATAGATATAACAATTGGAAATGAAACATCACAGAAGGTTTGGGATGGGCACCGAAGAATAGTTTTATCTAAAGTGACGATGAGGCTGAAAAATTGGTTCACTGATAATTCAAACATCGTGCTAGGTCAATAATCGCGCCACTACAATGAAGGTAATACTAACAAGGTTAACCAACAGCTTCCACAATGTAAAATTACAATGTTCAAAAATAATTTGCAGTGCCCATCATGGTGACTAAGAATGACCAATTTATAACGTCATGTTAGTCTGTGAAAGCAAGCAAAGTTTTTGTTCCGCACAACTCTAAAGCCCCTCAACAGTATATTACTTCCAAACGAGTCGTCACAGACTTTATTGCTTGCGGATGAGCACATTTAAATTTCACACAAGTTCTTTAGAATACCTTCAGTATGGAGGAAAACCTAATCTAAAATTATTACTCGTAAAATTATTCTATATACGTTTTATACTTTTATAAATAGTAATAAATTAAATATTTTCAAGTAGAATGAATTGAAAATACTTAAGATCTTAAAAATTAACGAAGAAATAAATTTTTTATTTGAATTTTCATAGTTTCATTGCGGTTCTAACACAGATATTATTTTGACAATTTAGATATTGTGGTAAAAATTACAGCAAAAGTATAAATTTGGATTTAATTTCTCTTTTATTGCTTTAAAAAAATAATTTATTATGATAAAAAGGGCATATATATTTCATCAGTTCAAAATATATTTTTTATCAATCTCTTACATTTTTGCGTCTTAAATCGGTCCTTAAATAATCAGTGATAACCAACAAGAGTGTTTTTTTTTTTTTTTTTTTTTTTTTTTTTTATTCTTGACAGTTAACTACTAAAATTTAGCTTCAAACAATATTTAATTTGGGATTTAATTTAGAATAAGAAAGTCTTTACATATTAATTGTAGTCTGTATAGAAGTAAAATGATGTATGTTATTAATATACTTTTACTATAATACATAATATATTCTAAACGTACTCAATCTCATTTTATAATGAGATAATATCTGTAGTATCCAAATTAATTTCAAAAGTTTTGACAATGATGGAATTTTTTCTTTTAGACGAAGTAGTTTTTACTGTACAAACAGTGTAAGTGCTTCCAAATAAATAAACGATAATCCGACTCCAGACAATAAAGCAGGTATTGCCGGCGTGTCTGTTATGATAGCGGAATTTCTCTCGCCTTAAGAATGTGCATAACGTCCAGCATACCGGGAGCTCTTCTACTGTCGCCGGCTTTATTATGGTTTTTATTACACTATGACTTTAAACTGTGAATTTATTTGTTATCATATTAAATTCACCTAAATTGTTTTTTATAACTCGAATTTAAAAGTAGTTATTCCATTTTCCAGACTTTGAGGAATTACAAAAAAGTTTAAAAAATAATGTTTTGGGTTATTATTTATTTATTTATTTACAACGGATTACTTCGATGATAAATGAGCAATTCAAGAAGGTACAACAAGTTCATCAAGGCACAAACCAAGCAGTTTCATATAGATGGTTACCAGTTTCTTAGATTAAACATTGTAATAAATTAACAAGTATAGAAGTATGAGTATTGAAAATCAGCAACTAATAGGCCTAACAACAAATTCAACAACAACAAAACTAAATAATTTTAACTATAATTAATATAATGGTGCTTAAATATATAAATGAATAAAAGGGCATAAAACGAAAGTTATAAACGAAAGGGCATAACACCCGAAAAGTTTTGATCAATGAGCTTTTAAAAATAAGCTTAACCGTAAAATTAACTAATAATAAATGTCAAGATGGATGAAATTGGGGATAAATTCTTCAGTTGTCGCTATCAAGAATATATCTAAACACATTAGGTTTATATATAAATTAAATATAGAGTCAATTTTGTCTTAAACCTATAATACCAGTTCATTATATTTTAATGTATTGTTTATTTCCTAATTCTCAGAGTAGGCCTACCAAATATCATACTAAATAACACAAAAATACTATCAATCATTACCTTTTACTCAAGCAAAGCAATTTACTTTTCAATACACAATTAAAAGATGCAATTCTACTTTAGGTTTGTGTAATACTAGACATTTTTCAAGGGTTATACACTTAAAAGATTAACTACTCGAATACAATTTTACTAACTAAAATATTATGAATAAACCAAACTATTCTCAGGCTGCAAAAACGTTTCACCCTCACCCATCCATTCTTCAATATTCAATCCTAACATTATAACATTGTCTTACTCTATTTTGATCGTCCCGCCTCCGGTCACAATAACTGGGTCCATCGGGCCGTGGCGAAATCATGGATTGCGGTCTATTATGCGGAAATGTCACCCCCTCCATTAAAATGCATAAACACAATGTACCGTGATGTAGCGATGGAGGGGAGAGTCCTGCAGCGGGGCATCTGCTGCAAGACATCCAACAGTCCGTCGCTGACTCGTGGATGAGTCACGGGGTTGAGTATTTGCCAATTACGATAGTATCGGCAATAACAATCAGTAAACATTAAACCTTTTTTTACCTATTCAACATAAAAATGCCATGTTGGGGATAAAAAATATACTAGTCAAAAAATATAGTAGTCTAAATAAAGTTAAATTATTTATTGCTTTACTAACGCTGTCTGGAATACTGTATAGTTTATATATAAATTACAAGAGGTTATTGCACACATCATAATAAGCAAAAACATACGTTTTTAGTGCTTTGTTAAGCCATTTAATAATTATTACTTCCATAACGTATTGTTGTATTTAGCTTATATTTGGCAGAGGCCTTTATTACTATCATGTTCATTTCCAGGATGTGTATTTCCAAAATTATCGTCATTTGAAATATTCATGTACACGACTAATTATCTCGAAAACGGACAGTTTTAACAAAACTTTTATGAGAGACAAACATTTTGGCAATTTTAATTATCTAAATTATTTTACCAATATCGTAAATAAATTCCAAAAAGTAAAGTAGTAAACTAAGTATTTCTTACGGAAACATTTACGTTTAGCGATGGATAGACATTTAAATAAACGGTATCAGTAAACTGACACATACTTTCTCCCAACTATATAGAAAAGGTGTTAAAAGCTCCAAACATTAATGTCTTGATGACTCAGTCGGATAGCTACCAGCTGAGCAGCGCTCGTTTGACCCCACGCGCGTCTGTGACTTTTAACAACGTACTGCGTTTACCGCTAAACGAAAAATTGAATTTTCTCCGCAACCACTTGACGTAGAGCAATAATTCAAAATACTGGATTATTTAGTTTTTTGAGCTTGATTTAATGGTGATAAGTAAAATTTATTTCGAGGCAACAGCTATTTTGAAAATTCAAAAAATAGATTTTTGAAACACTTTTTACTTCATAACTTTTGAACGCGCATTTTCTCGGAGATGCGGGTGGTGTCATTTTATTCACCATTTTAAGCTTAATAAACCACAAAATTTTAATCAAAATCGTTAGAGCCGTTTTTGAGAAATTTTGATTTTTGACGATTTTTGAGGGTTTTTGGGGGTAAACTACCCTTAAAAATCAAAAATTCAAAAAAATGAAAAAAACGCCTGGAATTATCGTGGGTTTGGACCTACATACCAAATTTCACCAAAATTGGACCATTGGGGCATTCTCTAGCTCTGTTTACATCCTGACACACACACACACACACACACACACACACACACACACACACACAGACATCACTCCGAAAACCACTTTTTTGGACTCAGGGGGAACCAAAATGGATAAATCCACCAACAACTCAAATTCGAAAATTTTGACGAAAACAATACTTTCTCCATATACTATGGTATAGGGGGGAGAAAGTAAAAATATACTTTTTGAAAAGGAAATTCACATTTAATCCATGATTTGTTCATGATATTGCTGCCTTTGTTTGAATGATTAAATGTTTAAACTTTTCGTGCTTTGTAAAATTTCGTTTGCATTTATACTAGTTTTAGTTATTTGCGCCAATTTTTAAATACACATTTTTAATCAGTAGGAATAAAAATTACAATTTTTTCATGGAAAGCACATTGTTTTAATAAAGGCCAATTCTAAATATTTGACTTAAAACAAATAAAAAATATAGAAATACAGCATGTAAAAATTATTAAGTACAAAATACAAAAGCTCGTGTTGCTTATAAAAATGCATTTTACAACAAGAACTCCACTTTTTGCGATGTACGTAAGAACTTCCTGAATTATTGGAAAAAATTGTTTTCCAAACTAACTATATATAAACAATCATTATTTATTATTTAACAACTTATAATAATTCTTAATAATCTTAGGGAGCTTTGTACCTGTCAAATAAGTCCATTCCTGTTATTTTAGCCAATCAATAAAAAATTGTTAATTCTTGGTTTATAACATTGGGTGCATAGTATTGATAATGTGGTATCATTTTCAGAGTGTTGGGTAAAGTGAAATTTCAAGTAAATTTATACCCCCAACACATAAAGTCCATGTGAGCAAAATAATTGTCCATAAAACCAACAGTAACACCCCTTATCTCTACATGTTTATGGGAGAAGCCATATAACCCATATTTATATATCATATATGATTCGCTTTTTTGTATTTAAATTCATATTTATTCCTAATAGCTTAGACATATTTTGTAAGTTTAAATCAATAATTCAATTACCAAAACCTATTGTATAAGGTATATAATGGGTCGATGGCAATCTGCATTGTCTGAGACTTCTCGTTGCTTAAGAGACACTACGAAAGAATTCCTAACAGTATTCTGGAACATATATGACATATAAATTAATTATATTGGAACAAAAATTTATAGAGCCAGATTAAAATGATGTAACATTTATTTTTTGCAACTTTGGATTTCGCAAATTATAATTTTTGAAGAAAATGTGATCACATTAATACTTGTAATTATGATTTGTAACACTCGTAAGAGAAATTTGGTTTTAAAATCCAAGGGGTTAAAAAAAATACCTTCTTCCATCCCAGCAAGAGTTGCTCACATGTTCTCCTCCTCATTAAACTCCATGGCGCCTCAGATTCCTCCAAGTTGATCTTTATATACTTAACTCTGATTCAACTTGCTGAAACTTTATAAATGCACCTTAAACTTATTTACTATTCATAAACTTAATCATGTTAAAATAAAAATTTTTTAATTGTCCCAGAATGATGTTGTCTGAAAATTTAGGACTTTGCCTGTCAAGTATTATCATACTAATTAAATTGACTTTTATGTCGGATAAATTTTCCTTATAGACGATTCTGTGGAAAATATATTAGAGACTTATTGTTGGTTTTTTATCTACCATTATCTAGCTTCATATAATACAACTGTTTTACATCCTAAATATTTTGAAAAGTTAAACTTCATTATCAATTTTTGTATAAAATAAAAGCAAAATACAATTAAAGATACGAAGGTTTATACATAGCTCTATACATATTTCAATATTGAAGATTAAAGCTGGTCTTTGGGAAGAAGAGTTTGATTTAGGCTTAATTGTAGGTCTAGCGGTGAACAGAAACCTGCTGGTTTGTTTATCCTAGAAGTCATCAACTGTCTCAAGGTCTTTGATATGTAAATCAATTCCTTTAACCCTCCTTATGCTCATGAACATGAAGAAAACAAAGGTTTGACACTGAAACTAATTAATGGATTGGCTATTTTGTAAAAAAGATTTTGGTAAATTATATTTAAAGTTAATGCACGAAAATTATTTCTCTGAGAAGTGTTAGTTTTCTAAAACTAATTAGCAGTATCCACAAGAAAATCGGCATTAAACTATTCTTGCGAGATCAGCACTTTTTATGTCCTAAGCAGTAGACCTAAATGTTGCCAATTTGCTGTAAATCCGTACAGCAAATTAGTTTAAATAATAATCTTTTACTTATTGTATAAACTATATAAAATGTTTAAAAATATACTTGAATTGTATTTTACCTTACACTTTCTTTATTGCCGTTTTAACAAAAACGTGCAAATAAATTTAAATAACACAACAATAAACAGTACATTAATTTGAAATTCACTAGTATTTAAGAATACGTATATTTTACCTAGCTGTTATTGAAACACGTAAATTACTCGTATGAAGTGGACCCTGTCACGTAGGGTTTGTTCAACAACCCTTCCACGGAGCAAAATAATTGACTATAAAACCAACCATAACACCCTTATCTATTCATGTTTATGATGGATCCCATAAAATTTCTATCTTGAGTTACAGGTATAATTCAATTTTTAGTCTTTATTTACATTTTACAACGATTTGTCATTTAAACTTTTAATTTTATCGAGCCTTGTTTGTTGAATGCCACAAAGAAATATTCATTGCAAAACCTTATAAAAACCTGATAAAATGAATAATAATCTATAAAAATTAAGCAAATTATTATTTTAAACCATCCTTAGCTCAACTGGTTAATTAGAAAATTGAATTCAAATTCACCATGTTATTTTTATGTAAAGTTAATAAAATCTTATATTTATTGACTTATCTCTATCAATTATTTATCAACATATCTTGATAAAATTTTGAATGATCCTTCAAGACTAGGGTGAGGAATAACTAATACTGTATTTGCTTTAATTTCTCATGGCAGCAAACCTACCTATTACATCCTATGATATTCTAATGGTTGATAAGTTTGAAAGGTGGAATTGAAGGTGACCACTTGACCAGTGGATCAGCAAATTTCCTACGATTTCAATGTGTGTAATGTTCTTACTTTGGGATTTGGGGAGAGTTTATAAACTGATTATGCATGGTAATTGGGCCTAAAGATTTTATTGTTCCCTAGAATCAATTTAATTATATTTTTTAAATTAAGAAATTAAAAATGTAATACATTTAATTACAATAATTTAAACTTTTTTGGGATAAATAACAAGATTATTATCAAATATTTTATTGATTGAAAAAAAAACATTTTTGTGGGGGGGGAGATTCAACTACTGTTATGTACCACTTGGTAATTATTTAATGAATTTATACACATAGTGTTCCATAAATTCTTTTCTGATTCCTAGTGAATTATCCTAAAATAATAATAAAAACTTATCTGTAATAAATCAAAAAGAATTTAAGCCCGTGCAGGACTTAATATTTTCATGGTTTTTGTGGGTTTTCTACCATCAGAGGTTTGAACTCGGATGTTTCTTCTCCTTGTATTGACTAATTATTTGTTTACGAAATACTTTTAAAAGTTTTATGAGTTTGATAAGAACTATTTTAATAGAATTATAAACATATGTAGAATTGGTTCTTTCAGATGGTTACTGAGAGTTGCCTTTACAATAAAACTACATCCTCCTCTCCCTCGGCAAGAGTTGCTCACATGTTCTCCTCCTCATTAAGCTCCATTGCCGCCTCAGATTCCTCCAAGTTGATTACCTTTATGTAGTTAACTCTGATTTAACTCGCTGAAACTTTGTAATTGCACCTTAAATTGCTTTACTGTCTATAAACTGTGAAATGAGTAAATAACAAGTTAGGTTGTTCCATCCCAGAACGATGTACTTAAGGCGCAGTTTTGGGTTCGTCTCTTTAAAAAACTGATTTAAATATATATTCATAACTACCGAGAATTTATAGTATGACAATTTTATCTGTCATATTATAAAATAAAATATGGAAAATGAATGTTTTTAATTTCTATGTAAATATTTTATATATAAAAAAAGTTCTGTTGCACATTGGAAGGGTGTTTGTATTGATTTGTTTCCGTCCGAGTCCCAAGAGTCAATCCCTGACAGCCAACATACGTAAACTCGCCCAAACCCATCGATGGGAATGAAAAGTTGTACCGGAGTTTGTTGTGTCGTGCTTTGTTTCCATGTGCAGGTGTTTAGAAATTTGAGTTTACAAACACACTGGAATTCATTTATATAAAAAAGGTATGTATGACGTGGTGATACATTCTTCGATGTTTTTTTCCATATCACCAATTGCAATAAATATTATTATTATTATTATATTAGCAACTAACATTTCTATTAAAAACTTTGTTTCCTTAAGAGATTAATCTTTTAAATATTTTATATATTGAAGTGTGTTAGGAATACGTTGGTTTTGAGATGGATCTTTCTTCTTGCAATTAGTACAGCCTACGTTGACATATTGTGACTTTTAGGAATTTAATCTGATATTGAAAAGTTTGTTTATATCATGCAGTTTCATCGTTTGTGGGTGAACACTGAACAGTGTACAAATGGTTATTAAGTGTATTGTTTTCCAAAGCATTCGTTCTGGCTTGTAAATTGAGTATTGTATATCGAGCTATATGTATTTGTTAAATTATAAAAGATAAGAGGTAGATTTTGTAAAATTATTTTTAGTGCTGTAGAATTTTGGAGTATTATTATTAGAACAGTGCGATACCAGTATTAATAATAGTTGCAATTTATACTGAACACAGCTTCTGTTGTAATGTCTATACAGTATAGTAGTGAATTTCCACGACTCAATGTTTGTAATTTACTTGGCGATCAAACAAAACTTATATATTGTTTTACTGTTGTTTGAATACATATACACAATCTTATATCTATAAAATAACGAAACGTTTTTTTGCGGAATAATGACGAAAAAGATTTCTAACCATAAAAGTAAATCAAGGATGTTAAAACAATTTTAAAACAACTTGTAGTAGATGGAGAAAAGGAAAATTGTGAGCAATTCCAGAAAACTATTATGTTCACATAAAATGTATGTAATAGGGCTTAACATTTTTAATAAGTGGCAAAATACTGCATTCAGAACTGATAACTCATATGGTCGCCTACCACATTATAAATTGAGTAGAAAAAACTCACGAAACTTACGCTAAAATGAACAATCGACTGGTCATTCTTTTTGTATTTCGTGTCTATCTACACCAGTGGCATTTTTAACTTTTTAACGGGGAACGGTCCAAAACCCAGTCTTGTTACTATCTAACATCGACCAGTTGTTAGAAAGCATCATTAATTAATAGCCCAATGACAAATGGCAACTGGGTCCGGAATAGATCCTTTAAAATGCTACTAACTTTCTTCAGGATAGAACCGGCAACCTTTGGATTCAAAGGCGAGCACCATAACCACTCAGCTACCCAGCCAATTATTCCAGAACTATGAGTTTAAAAAATATATGTATGTATTTGTTAAAAAAATATATTTAAAATCATAGTTTGCATATGTCTTTTGAGCATATGCAAATTTTGGACTCTGTACCCTTTTTATAAGTCACAACATAAGCACCGACTGAACTGTGAAATTCATCAATTGTCTTCCACTATACTTAAACCTCCAACATAAGCTTTCGTATGGAAGTGACGTTCCTACCAGCCTTATCTGCCTTCATCTGGACCTTCCAGCTGAGTTTCAGATCAATCATACGTCTGAGAATTTAATCTGATTTGGTCACAGAGAAAAATTAGGCTTAATATATTATTTGAAAGACAAAAAACTTTATAATTAATTCATTTTACAACTTCCCAAGCGATCGGAAACTATAAAACAAATATGGCTTCCTGAAGAATGAGAAGTGTATTTTGGACACATGTTTGTATTATTTGAAAAAGAGTAATGGGTCGTAACGTTACTATAAATAGTTTAAGTTTTAACTTTGTAATCCTTATTTTTAAAAGGAGTTAATTTAAATGGAATATGTACTTTTATCTTTAATCTAGGTCACACTGATCCATACCCCCTCCCCCTCAACTTAGTTTATCTTGATCAAAACCGCTGACACGAAATTGAAACCTTCTGCTTCATATTCATACCCTGCTACCCTCCTCCATCCTTTGACCTACTGAACGGTAGTCTTAAGAAACAACTAATAACGATTGAAAAGTTTTTACTGAAAATATATGGAAATGACGTATTAAGTCAACTAAGTATTCATTAACTTATCTAAAGATTAAAATTTATCACATGTGGAGGATAATGTTTCCGATATTTTCACTTAAATGCAATGCTGTGTTTTATATTTATGTACACTAAAAAAAACTCCTCTCCTCATAGGGTCACAATTTTTAAAAACGAGCAATGTTCCGAAAATTAGCAAAATTGTAAGCAACTTAAAATTCCCATACACAATATTTTTGCAGTTGACGATATCTTAGAAGATTAAGGGTAATAGTTTTAAAACATTTTTATTATTAAATTACAGACTTGTGGGACAGGGATATTGCTATTATATAATATTTTGATTGAGTTTGGTTTAGAATTTTATGAATCGAAAAATTTTTATTTACTCTCAAAATTAACAAACTTTTATAAATACATATGAGTTAGAAACGCCATCCCGATGTAAGATGTCTTGCCTAAAGGCATAACTTAGACCATAGATTAAGAGTCATATTCACCCCTGTGCCAGTAGCCCATTGTTGCGCATTCGGCAATGTTAACCATACGGCTTTTAATGCAAAACATGGTATTTTATTCCCCTGTTTCGGACGCCGTTTTTCAACCGAGTTTCTTTAAAATTGGTAAGTGTTTAGTTGAATAGTTAAATTACGCCCCTCATACCTCGAAATTTTAAAATTTCAACATATTACTAAGGAGAATCGAGTTACTTTTGCACCGTCACAAAGAGTAATATATGTAAAATTTTCAAAATTTCGAGGTATGAGGGGCGTAAAATAACTATTCAACAAAACACTTACCAAGTTTAAAGAAAATCGGTTGAAAAACTGCGTCCGAAACAGGGGAATCAAATACCATGTTTTGCATTAAAAGCCGTATGTTTAACATTGCCGACTGGGGCTACTGGCTCAGGGGTGAAGATGACGTTTAAGCATACATGCTTAATCTTTTCTTAGACTGAGCCGACGCCACGACGGTGGGCGTGGTAACGGACATCCGTCCACAAGTTTGTCCTAGTGAAACTCATCAACTGTCTGACGCCTTTGATATGGAAATTCCCCCTCAAAACTATCTCACGTAAAAAAGGAACTAATAGTGCACATAAACCATCTAAAAAATATTTAGTAAATCCAACACATTTTAAACGGTTTCTATTAACGTTTTATACTAAAAAAATCTACTTGGTTTTAACTCAGTAGAATGTCATGCTGTACTTTTGGACTTGTTATTGCATCAATAAGCTTTCAGATGTTATTGCATCAATAAAGTAATATGCAGTGTTTACATTTCCGTTAGTTACAAACAATGCTCTTTATTACGTTTGAATTTCAAAATTCTGCTCTTCAACATTGATAAATCACTTAGCAAACAGCTGACTTTTCAATCCTAGGACTTTAAAAATTTTACAGCAGATTTTTCAGTCCGAGGACAAAAAAGAATCGTTTTTGGTACTATTGAAAGAACAAAAAACAGGCCAATTTCGTGCAGAATTATAACAATTATTTTAAAAGCATACTTTAAACGGGATGTACTAGTTGTTGTTATAGTTGTTATATGGGTATTTTATTGTGAATTTTGTTGAAAACATCTCTAATATGAATAAAAATATGTTCAGTCAGAATTAGTGTAAAATTAAACAAATAAGAGATAAATTGTTGTTGAAGATCTTGTCTAATATGATTGTGAAATTTTTCCTTTCTTTCCAATGACCAGAAAGATCCGTAATATTCCGGTGCTCCTCCGCCACCGACTTCGTACACATACAAAATGTTTTTTTTTTAATGAGATACATTTAAGTGAGTTAAATAATACATAAAATATGTAAACATTTTTTTTATCTCCCATTAACTATACAATTGATCTATGCATTGTACATGAGGTGTTCTTTTGAAAATATATGTCATCATGGAAGAAGACTTGTACTTAAATCAATATTATTTTATAAAAAATATTTTTGTGATTTTAGTTTAAATCATTAGCTATAGGTTTAAAATGACCTCTTTTCTGTCATTTACTGTCAATATAATAGTGGCAAGAGACCTAAATCCCAGCCAAATCACCAGCAACTTCTCTACACACATAACATCCAGTTCCACATGTGTCCTCCCCACCTCATCTCTCCTCGCAGCTCCAAACTCTAAAGTTGATTTCCTTCATAGGGGTAATGCTGTTTTACTAGCTCTAAACGATTCTGTGATTGCACCTATATATATAGTTGAATTTATACTCAGCCACTCTTTCAGTGATTTAATTACATTGACATGTTACTTAACTTAACAGAAAATCTTAGAATAAAATCCAAGAACAGTAAGTTAAATCAATTTATTTAGGACACTGTTTTTCAAAACAAAGGTCGTTGCAGTATTTATTAATGTTCCCAATGTCTCTCATAATCATTTTCAATTTATATTAAACCTTAAATACTAAATAGTTAAATAAACAGTTATCATACAATTGCCAGTTTTGCCCTAAAGGCTACTTTTTGAAATGAAACTTTTCATTTGGCAATAAATACCAAAAGTCCCTGTGCCCTATTATTTTTGTAACTACTATAGAAAACGAGCATAAAATAACAAAATCATCCTCTGGGAGAGTCTAAGTGAAAAGATCAAACCATTTATGTAAAATGATTTTCAACACCCTCCCCCCCCCATTTGAAATAGGGTTCTTGGTTGCGTAGGTAAACTGGTTTAAATAGAAAACCACCTTGAGCAAAACTAAAATTTTAAGGGTAGGGAAAAAAGAATGATGAAAATCAAAAGTTTCTATTTTATTCCTGTGACTAATAACAGATGATCAAAATATCTGATTTTACCATTTTCTGGTCTTAGTGCGTAAAATTACTTGTCTGTGTTCCACACTTAAATCGCAACCATTTGCAACTGGGTTGAGATAGTTGAGGTAGAGAAAACAAACTTTCACCATGGCGTTTTCAAAAAAGCATTTGAAATTAGGTGTTTTCCAGTAGGGTGTTTCATTTGAAAATTTTGAACAGCTTCCCATATATCCTATTTTGTTATCATAGAGAAAAGTTTAGTTTATATTTTTACTTCCTCCGAGCTGTGCCAAGTTTAGTTTTTTCTAAGTGTGTGACTAATTCACTTCTTCTTATTTTTTTTTTATTTTTTCAATCAGTTGCTATTCTATACGGAATTTAGATACATTCCTTTAACATTCACCAATCTCGCCTTCAAATTTAGTAAGCACTCAAGGGGAGTTCACATTTTATATTTTTCACTAACCATCTGTTGGTGGAAGGGGTTGGAAATCTTTCCTTACGAAACATTTCCTCTTTGGTCACTAATAGTTTCAAGATGAAAGACAATTTTGTTGCCTGTAATTAAAAAATTTATAAAAAATATGTAAAAACCGTGAGAAGAAAGGATTTTTGAAACACTAAATGCCGATAGTAAAACGCATTTGTTTTATAGAGCCAAAAAATTAAAAAATCTACTTGGCGAAACGAATCTCCATCAAACATTAAATTGTTAAATAAGGAATATTTTTCATTATCTTTTAGAAACAGCTTACCTCATCATTAGTTCAGTAGTTATGATTTTATGAGGGAAGTATACAAAACGTATAATTAGTTCTAAACTCGAACACGAGATGATTTTCTTTCAATATGAGCATTAAAATATAATAATTTTAATGAAGAGTAATAAAGAAAGTTTTATCACCACTTTTAAATGCCTACGACGAGGCTTTTAGTGAATTTTTAAGTGCTATAGATATTCAAGTTTCAAAAGAAACTATCCAATGAAAGAAACTAGGTTAATGGCTGCGGAAGTTTGGAGTGGCCAGTGAAGTTGAGTCACTCTTCTTTTAATCTAGTACCTAAACATTATTTAGGTTTATCAAGTCATGTTCTTAAAAATTAAGAAAACTGGACTTTCTAAAGCCTCTACTTAAAACTACTTAAAATGTTTTAAAGCTATACCATTGACCTCGTTAAATTGATTCGATATGTATTTCAGTCTACCACCCAATCTATCTAACATATTAAAAATAGTTGTAAAATAAAAGTTTAGTATAAAAAAGAATTGTCTCTTGAACCAATAAAATAAAAATTTATATTGTTTTTCATTTAAAACATTATAAATTATGTATTAGATATTTAATATATTATTTATTAATTTATTAAACTCTAAAACAAGAACTGTTTGCACGGATAACCGTTCTTCTGTCCAATTAAAAATCTTTTTATTGGGTTTTTGGCCAAGGAAATCGAAACAGCCCTTCAAAGTGCCAATGCTATACGTATGCTATTCATTTTTTGTAGCTACAAAATTGAGAAAAAAATCTGCTGAAGACTTTATATACAAAAAATTAATTATATACAAAAAATTAATTACGTTCCACCACGCACAGATCAATAGTCTATGTGGACGGGGTAAAGTAAGGCACATTTGAGACATTACATCTTTAATTGAATTAATTATTAAATAAAATTCATCCTTATTTTTACACTAATGTGCACAACTGTTCGATAACTAATTTTAATAAAAGACTATTTTTAATAAAAGGGGAGACAGTTACATATCTATTTTTAACTTTTATACTATTTTTAATCGTAAAAGGGGAAACAGTTACATAGTGAAGAAAATTAGCTCGATTAACAGACAGACAATTTTTTTGTTTTATTCAGCACCAGTACACTACATTTAAACATACATACAGCAACAGGTAAAACTAATTTGTCTAGTGTAACTAACTTAAAGTAACTCTTGTTGTATAATTTTATAGTTCATAATATGATAATATTTTTTTTTAAATAAAACGTTTTAGAAAAATGATAAGTATCTTATCATTATCTGTACAGTAGTTATCTATAATTATTTCAAATTTACTAGAACCAAGCTAACAATTAATAGTGTATAGCTTTATTTAAACCACTGACTTAACTAACAAAATGCAATACTTGTTTCTTTCGATTCATTTTTGTTTATTTTAAGAAGCAGTAATGTCGGAGAGTCTTCAAATAATCATGCCACAACTTTATTACTAAATGAAACTTGTACACTATTCTAACAATATAAATGGATACTAAATTTTTTAACAGAAATTGTATGCAAACGTATATTTTGTTATTTTTATTTGTTTACATGTGTTATTTTTACACAACTTAGCAAGATAAATTATTTTTATTTTATTATTTTTAACTAAGCTTTCGATAATTTTATCTTACCATGGATACAACACTTCCACATTTGCAACTTTTATGAGTTTTGTAGTAAAACCATAAATAATTTGATTTATATTTATTTCCTTTAAATTTTATAAGAATTAATTCATTGTAACACACCGTAAGGGTGTTCTCCTACTTATCAAAATATTGTACAGCTTTTTTTTTATGTTGTCAATTTCAAGCAATAAATTCATCAGTTTTAACCCATTTGTCATCGGATGAACATTTTCTCCTCTGCCAGCCACGGCTCTCGCGTCGTGTTCACCTCATTACGTTCTACTCAGCTCTAAACTCCAACTTGATTACCTTCGTAGAGGTAATTTTGTTTAGTCGCTTCTACTCTATAATTGCCTCGTGTACCGCTTAGCTATGTACAAACTGACAAATACGGTATTACAGTTTTTGAAAAAAGTATATTTTAATTTTATACCTTGCCAATTTCTTTATAATGTTACTCGTATTTCAATATTTTTTACTACTGTAAAGGCATTTACAGTTTTTAATGTATAACTGTGTCATATAAAGTATTTTCTTCTAATTAAAGAATTACATAAGAAAAAGCCTTAAAACTACGCATGTGTTTAATTGGAATTGTTATTTCCAATATCTCAATATTTGATTTACATTATAGTAGATTCACTCTGGGATTCACTTCCGTCATGTGTCTTAGCTCATCTCTCACCCCTTGCAGTGTTGCGCATTTGTATGCTGAAGAAGGGAAGATTCGTTCAAATATCATCTGAGATTTAAATCGCCAGTAGGGGCAGGGGAGATGGCAGATAGGGTGGGAAAAGTGGAGAACACTCATCCACAACAGTGGGACCTAGACATCGTCACTTGTCTTTGACATGGAAATGGGACTAAAGATCAGCTAGTGTGACAATGAGAACTCAATAACACAGATCGCCGGACACAAGATGGCGTATCTAGGGTGGCAGGATGGTCATATTAGTATTTGAATTTGGAATGTCAAATTAGGAGCTGACATGATATATGAAATAGTCAGCAGTAATGTAACAGTTATTACAAAATATTTTCATGTTTAAGGTAAATTATTTTTGTTTACAGATAATGTGCAAACATAATTGATGTATTCATGAATAGTTATAAATAAGCATTAAGTGTCGTTATGCGTCAGTAAACCTATTTTGATTGTTTTGGATATAAACGTATAACTGGTTGTTTTCAAGAGTTGTTTCTGTTAAATTTCTCAAGAGGTATAGATTTAGTTGGTTGATGTAAAACTTCGAAGCTTTTAGAACTTCGAAGAGTTATTATCGAATAATGAGTTTAATTAGCGTGATGCCTTTTGTGGCTTGGACACCAACGACCAGCCTCACTTCTACTGGAACAGGTTCACCGGTTTCTTCTTAAGAAACGGTTTCTCGGCCAATATCAATGTTCCTAAGAACTTAAAGGACCGTAGTAAAATATTCTCAATTGCTCACCTTTGTTACTTGAAAGTCTTTAGAATATTATTGAACGATTTTCTTCATTCATAGTCCTTTTACCTAATGTTCCATGTAACATTGAACACTAAAACAATCAATTATTAAGGAAATTAAAAGAATGGTATACTATAGACTTATTTGAACTTCCTTGTGTTACTGTAATCAATCTTCTTATTTCTATAAGGGTTTCGTCTGTTACTTTCTCTCGACATACTTAACCTATTTTTAAAAACTATGTGTCATTTTAAAGCTTATGATCTAGTTTGTGCGCGAATGGTAATTAAAAAGGTCATTTCGTTTCGGTCTTAGCCCCCTCTGGCCTTTGATTTATTCCTAGAAGGCGCTTTAAAATGTTGTCCAACTTTCATTATATAATTTTTAAATTTGAATTGTAACTTACCAGCTGATTACCCTCCGATGAACTTTTAAGTCGGATTGTAAACAAAAATATATCGTCTGTCTCTGCATAATCAAAATAAATATAGTTAAAAAGTCAAATCTTTTGTTTTCATACAAATATGTTCTCCTTGATAGTTTATGATTTATTAAAGTTATATAACTCCTTCGAATTTTTGAATTTTACTGATGGTGGGTTTCTTATAAACATAAAGAAATATATTACAAAATGCGCAATTTTCCCACTGGACCACCGGGAATTATAGTAATAGTTGTTTTCACTTATGGATAAAACATAAGTGCAGAAAAAAATAAAAACATAAAACATTAGTTTAAAAAAAACAGATAAAACATAAAACATAAGTTTTTTTGTTAACTTTAATATACAATATTAAATTTATATTGTAGTTCCTTATTTCAAACCATAAAAAATATAGACAGATTAAGATTAATATGAGTTTTATCCGTAGCAAAATGATCAGACTGTCCTTGCTAGATGAACAGTATTAGCGCTATTAGCTGTTTGTTGACTTAAAAGGGTTGGCACGGAGCCGACGTTGGGCGTGGCAGTGGACATTCATCCGCAAGTTTGTCCCCTGGAAACTCATCAACTGTCTGACGCCTTTGATATGGAAATCCGCCAGTCAAACCTATCTGTCTGCAGCGGTAAACCAGTTTGTGTTGATAAGCAAAACATTACTCATAACGCGTATAATGGAAACATATTAAAAATGGAATAACGTGTTTTAAAATCACAAATGTATTCTAATTTAGGCTGCAGTACAACATACGCCTTTATACCATTATTGATAACAAACCTTTTTATATGGATCCTAATATTAGTTTATGCAACGATTTTATTGTGAAGGCCTGAGAACACTCGCTTTCCTCCTGGTCTAAATATCTCACGAGGCACTTAAAGGCTGAACACAATCACTGCATTTATACAATTAAACTATATCTAGGTCCAATTTAAGTTAGGTAAATCACTGTTATAATCATGTTGACAATATATTGGTTAGTATAGGTTAATAGGTATGTTAGTAACCCATCAAAAAAATAGTCACACTTGATGTCGCTTGACCTAGCTGACATTCTCATACTCATATGATCACTCTTTTGAGGTTAGACACATAAAAGAAACTAAAACATCAATAGTAATGGAACAATCAGCTGCGAATTGCGTAATTCTATTATGAAACTGCTTTTGTCCAATGTCAAGCTGTCGTTGGTCTGGCTAGAATCTGTATTTTAATGGTGCCCTGTAGTACTTTTAACTCATTATTTTGAAACCTGATTGAATTTATTTTATAATGCACCTCTTCAATAGGCATCATCATTGGTGCTTATTAAATTGGTTGTTTTTTACGTCCTTGTTCATATTCATGTATAAATATTTCCTAGAGTAAAATGTTGTGTTAAGGGACTTATTTTGAATATCAAACATTTTTTAGAAGTAATTTATTTGAAATATATACATATGGATTAAGGAAAATTACAATTCACCAAATTTGAAACAATTTTTGTTAACAAATCAGATGTGAAAATAAACATATTTGAATGTAAATTTGATTATGAGGTCTTTATTCGTGGAACCCGTTTACAACCCTTTAAATTGCAATTACTTTAAGTTCAAATACTCTATTTAGGCTTTCAAATTGTTACAAAGTGTGGCATTAAACAGTTTTATTTTTATTTTTTTTATTTATTTTTTTTAATACAGATGTTCGGTGTTTATATGTTTGATAGATTAGTAAATATTTTCTAACAGTGAACAAGAAAATACTATTTAAAACAATTGGATAACCTACAGTATTCAAATATTAACATGTACTCATTAATAATATTTGGTTTCATTTTTAATAGACCTTACATTCTGAATCCTTTAAAAGAATTTAAATGATATCCCAAACGTATCAGGCTGGACTGTTCTCATAAAAATAAATAGTTCTTTTTATAAATAAAATAGTCTAAGCCCCTTATATATTGGAAGTATTGCTGACTTGTCTGATTTGATAATGGAATTTCTCTTGCCTGCGGAATGTCCAGAGAGTCTTACATTCCGGCGTTCTTCCTTTCCAGGACTTACTGTTCTCGGTTTATTACTTACGGGATCTTGAACTATACACATATTCATCGTCCAAAGGGTTTTTACCAATACAGGAATTTACAATTTGTTACAGAAAATTTAAGTATTTTAAGTAGTTGTAAAGTAATTTTGAATTACAAAAGAAATGAAAAATATTAATTAACATACTACGATTAAGTCATCAAAAACATTTTGTTACATAAATGTAATCAGATTATAATAAACACATTCACTAACATAATAATGGTGTATTTTTCTTGTTATAAATTGTTGTACTTGTTCCAATTATTGACGGGGTATATTTTAGTCTAAATATCTTCAAAATGCTATCCATCAACCCATAACTTAAAAATATATTCACTTACAACAATTTACAAAATTTGAAATGGAAGTAGTGTTTTAATAAAACTTTCTTCATCCTTAATGTTTGTATTTCTTGCGAACGATAAGACATGCAATTTTATTAAAATAGATCAATTAAAATATATATTTACCGGTAGGGGGTCGATTTAAAGCAAAAGTCAACAATTTTAAATTTTAAACAAATCTTCAATGCGTTAGTGGCAACTTTCAATTAAATATCCCCTTATTTTCATGTTTTAATTGTTTTTAAATTTTAATTTTTGATTGTTAGGGTATAGTGTATTAGTGTAAACCTCAAATTACTATGTTGAAGTACCTGGGGGGTGTGCATTTGCTCGGTAAACTCAAACAGTAATGTTCTTTATAGTAATATCAGCTACAGACAGTGCTTTAAAACGTATAGTGCAAAAAGACTTGTTTCTTTTTCAAAACGAGGTAGTTCGCTCCGCTCACTTGCCTTTACGACGAGCCCGTCAGCTTCGCTCACTCGATTTTCAGACTGTTTCAATAACATTTAAACAGGGGAATAGGCCTTCGGGTGCTGCACTCTGGTGTATATTTGTTGAAACACGTGTTGAATCTGTAACACGTGGATTCTAATTATTTGGTTTAAGGGCCGCTTTCCCCAACTCAGTTTAAACCTCGGCAAGAGTTTAAACTTGAGATTGAACTCTGGTGGGCTTTCTCCACTGCTCAAGGCAAGATTAACCTTAAGTTTAATTTAACCGGTGGTGCGAGTCTAAGGCTTTTTTTGTTAAGGAAACCCTTCCTACAATTCTCAACTGTTTTTCAACTTTTTGGTGTCGTTGGATATTACCTGGTCTGTAGTTGTTTCCCAAAAACATTGATGAAAATCGGACTTAAAATAAGGGCCTCATTCACAAATTAAATTTGAAATTTTCCCATTATATTACAACAACATAGTTATTGGGTTGAGCATTTTAAACATCTTATAATGTAGCCTACAGCTGTGAATAAATGTAGTTTTTGGTGATTACTGATATTCACAATATTGGTCGGAAGTCATTAATTTATAACTAAATGTAACGTTTTTATTTTAAATTGCTCATTTTGGAGCAACAAGGACAGCACATTTGTCATAATAATTCTTGCTAATGCATTTGTTTTTTTAATTCAAATGCATTCTAAAAATTAATTGTTTTTTACATGACTTTTACTTATCTAAACTTTTACTATCAGCAATATGAAATACGATAAAAAACGATAAATTATTTTTATTATACAGTGGTAACATTTATTAATTTAGTAATTGGCTAACATGGAAAACCACATGTTTACACTGGAACACGTAGTCTGTACTTAGGCAGTTTAGTGAGCTGCATTCATTATTTCTTTATTTTGGTTTTAACTCCATAAGACCAATGTAACAATTTTTTAAATCTCAATTAAAGGTTCTAGACCTTGACGTTAAACGTTCTAGTCCTCTTCCTGGCATGGAGACCTGTATTTATGTTATTTTCATTAAAGGACTAAGTTATTTGCACAATTTGGAGAAAATATTTTGAGCCATTTTTGAGATCCGTGTGCAAACAATATACTTTACTCGTATTAGAGTACAGGATATGGAGTTATAGAATCATGTAGGCGTAGTGAAAAATTAAAATATAAAAACCCCTGAACATAAATTGAATGTTATCGATAGAAATATTTTTATCAACCGTATGTTCAAAAAAACTTTTATACGTTAAATGTTAAAAGCTTTTTTTGTCGTACTGTGTCTCATTTAACAAAAATTGTCAATGGTTACTATTGGGAATTGTTTTTAAAGGCAATTAAGTTATAAAGCTAATTGATTGAATTTTCACCAAGACATTGCTGGGAGGTTTTACAAACGCCAATCACACCCTAGTTACCAACATAAAATCCAGTCTTACTCAAGTGAAGTACCGCCCCTCCCGTGGCTCTTCACGTTCACGGCTCCTACCGTAGCTCGCTAGTTGATGGCCTCCATGTAGGTAATGCGTTTTCAACGCGCCCCAACCTACTTTGGGATTGCACATGCTGTATGTGACGATGGTGTGTGTGATAGCGGTGCGTTTGGTTTACTTAATCAATCTTAATAAATCCCCGTCTTATTTTCAAAATAATAGGGACACAGCATCTATATATTAATAGGCAAGTATAATTCGTTTCCTAATGTTTATCAGCTCGCGTGCATTGTATAAGAAATATCGATGGAAAGTTATAGTTCTGTATATGACCAGAATTCCATTCTAATTCGAATTTGACTCCAGTGTTCCCACCCTACAGCCTTTCAAAGTTTCAATGTTAATCTTATGGAGGAAAGAGAATTGATTCAATCATTAGACAGCTGTTTTAAAAACAACTGTAAGAAAATTAGGAAGAACAGATGTTTTAGTTATAATTTATTTGTATCATTCTGCACGAAATCTGCCATGTTTTTGTTTTCTCAATCGCAATAAACCCGATTTTTTAGTCCTAGGACTGAAAAAACAGCTGGAGAATTTTTCGGTCCTGGGACTGAAAAGTTAGCTGTTCGCTAAGTATATTATTATTTATTTATTAATGTTGAGGAGCAGAATTTTGAAACTCAAACGTTATAAAGAGCGTTGTTTGTAAATAACAGAAATGTAAACACTTCACCTTACTAACTTTGTAAATATAACCCCGAAAATACAGCTTTATAGTTAATATTTACGATCAAAAGTCTAATTTCGCATCTTGATTAAAAAACGTAGTTCATCACACGGAGAAAAAATGTCCTTTTAAAGCATAATTGTTTTTTTAAACTCGGGAGAGCCTCGTTTTTAAAACACGATTGAGAACCAAAAAGACCCACTTTTGCTCCTAGTGAGAAAAACTACTATTAAATTTCTTGGGACCAGATAAACTGTAATTAATTGTGGTCCATCAGGAGGCGATCTTTGGTAGTAAATATATAAGGGATCTTCATAAACTAACTACATGATTAAACCAAACTAATGGCTTATGAATGAATATAACTCAAATATATAATTGTTTTGTTTTTTTATATGTTGAATTCTGTCCTTCACATATACTGTTCACTTAAAAAATATTGTTTAGGAAATTTACAATCAACATCTGAATAACAAAGATAAGTATCATTTTTAAATTAAAAATGCCGTATTAGTGTATTATATTTATCTGAAGAAGGTAATGGTGATTCATTAAATTAAGATGATAGCTATACGTATGTGACTGTGCAGAGTAATCTAGAGTAAACCTGAAAAAATCTCCTCCATAAAATTTTAGGCTGTTTTATCCTCTATATTTATTTGTTGGTATCGTAATATGGTGTTATAGTATATTTCGTCACAAGGGCCGAAAGTGGCGTTTTGCCGGCCCCGAGATCGTGTTTCAAGTTCGAGACGAAGTCGAGAACTTGAAACGACCGAGGGTTGGCAAAACGCTTTTGACCCGAGTTATGAACGATATTTTTCATCACACTACACAATTCAATAAATTCTAAACAAGTGAAATATTTTTTTCTTTCATAACAAACAAAACATAACCTCAACTAACCTTACAAGATGTACCGCTTGAGTTTCTGGTTGCTAGGCAACCACTTCACATTAGCTAAGGCCACCAAAACTAATACTGTAACGGTAAGTGACTACAGCTGATTCCAAGGGAAAAGCACTATTTTCCCATCTACGTCATACATATTTAACAGTTGCTATCAACTGAACTACTAACTACGTCACTAATTTGTTATTTGTTGTTGTTAAATACCTTCTAATATTCTAGATTTCTCTGCTACCGTTTCCATTACCGCCCTAGGACGGAAAATATTGCCGGCCTAGGCCTGCAAAACAGGTGTTTCGTTGGTAGAAGTGAAGGTATCGATGTAGTGTGATGAAACATATTTTTAATACACAATTTATTGTCTTCTCAACAGAATGAAATGGTTATTTAGTCAATCTTCAGCCATATAATAAAAAACCCTTTATGGTTTGTGTTAAAATGTTTTGTGTGATCTTGCTACGCATGAAATAATACTTGAATTAGTCATGAAAATAATCAAAGTTCTTTATAAAGGAACAATAAAGCTTTTTATTGCAACTCTTTTGAGTAGGAAAAATAATTAATGTTCTTGGCTAAAGGAATAACCAATGAAAGAAACTAGGTCAATCGCTGCGGAAGTTTGGAGTGGTCAGTGAAGTTGAGTCGTTCTTCTTTTAGTCTATTTCATAAACAAAGTTAAGTTTGCAATAACCAATATCTTTAGAAAACCTAGAATCACTTATAGGTTAGTTGTTTTGACTTACCACTGAGTGGTAACCAAAGACAGTATCCAATAACTAAAACTACAGGGTTATTAAAAAATAATGGTGCAAAACTAAACGGTTGGTACGTCTGTTTCCGTGATTTGAAACAGCTGATTGTTACAGCAATGGAAAGGGCGTATTACTAAATTTCTTTTGACATAGTTATGTTTCATATAAGTTTTTTTCTTCTTTTTTTTTATAAAAAGTGCGTGCATGAGTTTTTGAATGATAGGTTGCCAGACCATTGGAATGGATGCCCTGGAAATGAAGACCGTCCTTTGATGCGCTGGCCGTCAAGATCGCATGACTTAACGCGATGTGATTTTTCTTGTGGGGGTTTATCAAAGACAAAGTGTACCAGCTTCCTATGCCCCAAACCCTACAAGAATTAAGATATCGAATAACAGAAGCCGTGCAGCCCATAACCCAGGAAATGCTACAGAATGTCTGGGCTGAGTTGGAGTTTCGCCTGGATATTTTTTGCAGACTTCCTAATGGAGCTCACATTGAGCAATTATAATGCATAATTTATTGTACATTTAAACTTGTTAATATAAGAAACAGTTTTATTCTGTTTTCATGATTTTGCAACTCCCTTTTATAAAAATGAGTATAAAAATGAATTCGCCTTACTTTTGCACCATTCTTTTTTAATAACCCTGTACTTATATTTTATAATAATATGAAGTGAGGGAGCGCTGTCAACAATCTAAGCCCTCAACACGGATGTAATGCCATCGTATTATTTATTAACAACGCCTCTACTCTGAGAACCCCTTTAATATTGGGTGTTGGATTTCCTCCAGCAAGCTATAGGAGGTTCTTCAGATGGATTAAGCTGATGGTAAATATTACCCTGCATGTTACATCCATTAACGATTAGAAAAATTACTTTCATTGAGAAAGTATCTGAATTGCTTTTTATTTTGTGAGAGACATTTTAAATTATTCTGTTAGTAGAATAAGGACGCTATGCAAATTAATTTATTGTTAATATAGTTATAAACACGTTTATTAAAATTTTCATTTCATATTTCTAAATGTTGATGTCAAAATAATTTTAATACTTATATTTGTATGTTGTTGTAGCTAGTAAAACGCATAAAAACTTTAAGCCACTTTGTGCAAATTTCACGCTTTATTAAAATTTCAAAATATGCTTAAATATGCTTTAAGTGTACATAAGCATATTTTGAAATTTTAATAAAGCGTGAAATTTGCACAAAGTGGCTTAAAGTTTTTATGCGTTTTACTAGCCACAACAACATACAAATATAAGTATTAAAATTATTTTGACATCAAAATTTAGAAATATGAAATGAAAATTTTAATAAACGTGTTTATAACTGTATTAACAATAAATTAATTTGCATGGCGTCCTTATTCTATTTATAACAAAATAATTTAAAATGTCTCTCACAAAATAAAAAGCATATTTAGCACACATATTCACGATATTTTTTACGTATTGTAAAATCATCATACAATCATATTTTTCAAACTTTATTTGTAATTTTTATTTGTTTTTAAAACATACACCACCCGGACATTTGCAATCTATACTCCAGCAAACGAAGGAAAAACTATCATTACCAGATAAAAATAAATCAACCCTCAATTGAGGGGAGCCGTTTTGTATTGATGTAGAAAAGTTTGAAACAATGCCGGCCTCCTCCCCGCCCAATCGTTTCCCGTTCATCAAGTGCTATAAAAGACTAATGTCGTCCGTATATCAAGAGGGCGGCCTCTCCGGTCTCCAGGGAGGGAGGTGGTGAAGGACGACAACTGGTAGTTGGTTTCTCGGAGACAACTGTCCTGGCCGCCCACGCTGCGGGGGTGAGGTGTCCAGGTCTCATGAAATGGCTTTATAACCACCGTTGCAATTAGCACCAATAAATATATTACTTTAGTAACATCATTAAGAGATACAAATTATTAAACCACATTAAAACTCTTTCATAAAGAAAAATACAGGACTCACATTGAAATATAGATTGTAAACAGATGAGAGCAGGACATATGACGAAAGTAGTGTTATAATAATAGATATTACGCAATTCGCAAATCAACTGATTGTTCCATTACGGTTGATGTTATTATAATGTTTGTGTGTCTATTATACGCCAGTGGAATTATTATCGGTTTGAAGGTCCAAACCCCAAGAGTGGCGCATAGGCTGTTTACAATTTTGTTGCATACACTACTTTATCTACGACCAATTTAAATTTCGTAAATCAATATAATAAACATGTCAAAAATCCATGTTTAAGTAATATTTGGGTGCTTCTTAGTAATTAAGTATTAATACATCATGGGGAAATAAACTTATAAAAACACACCATAAAAAAGGAGTTCATATAGAACTATTTATTACACTCGTTGAGCTAGAAACTAATCGCATATCATTTTATTTTTCACGGATTTCCGTACGGTTTTTGTAAAGAAGAAAGCTAAAAATTAGCTCATAAACGAATTATCTTGTGTACATAGGATAAAACTTTAATACCAATGAAATATGTGTTCCTACCAGGAAATATATTTTTTATAAATGATAGATACCCAAATTAACAAAAGTTCGTTGTTATATCTTCATATTTATAGTAAAAATGAAAAAAAATTAAGAATCCAATTTAAGTAAATTTGATTTTGAAATAAATGTTAACTCTGATTTAAGAAAATTATGTAAAGGTATTTTACTTCTGCATGTCTGGGCATTCTTTAAGTTTGTCTAAATTTGAGAAAACTTCAAGTTACACTAAAAACCATTATACGTAGAAAATGGAGAAGTAAAATATTGTTAGTGAACAGTGCATATACCCTATGTAGCGACACCAAGTTATACCATAAACAGCTTTTCCCTATTTCAGACTTTAAAATCTAAAATATACTAACTATTTTCAAACCATTGTTAATAAGGCACATTTTAGATCTCTCTGTGTTTATTCCCTGCAATAAATGTGATATAAATCGATTCCACAGTTTTTACGACTCCACTCTGTGATAATCATAATGCGGTTTCCCTTGTAAAACATCCAAGTAGTGCAAAAGTAAGGCTGCTGGCTCACTTCAAGGTCACCTGAGCGATGACGTCATCGAGGTCAATGACCCCACCGATGACGTCATCGATGACGTCATCGATGACGTCATCACTAATGACGTCACATCCATGACGTCACACCCATGACGTCACAAAAAATGACGTGCTGATGACGTCATCACCCCTTACGTCACCAAAATGACGTCATCGATGTCACAAAGGTCAAGGTCACGCTGAAACCTAAAATTTTTCGGCACTTTTGCGGTTTCTCGCACTACGCTCTGAGTTTTAGTCCGGTTCCCATGACCTTGACGACTTGGAGCGAATTTGCGATGAGAAACAGCAAAAGTGCAGAGGAAACTTGAAGTTTGCAACGTGACTCTGCCTAAACGTCATGTGACACCGCTCGGGTGACCTCGAACTAGCCCAGCTGCCTTACTTTAGACCAGTACTACAACCGCGATGTGCACCCTACGACAGACACCGAGCGACTGACTGTCCGGCTCTGTGTACTCTAGGTATATCGGCTTGAGAGACTAAGACTCTAAACTGTCAGGAATGGGAGTAACTAACTGAATTTTGCAAGGAAAAGTCATTTCATCCAATATTTTAAACAAATCCTCATCAGTAAAACTGACATTAGTCCGTTTTGTATAAAAACTTAGGGTGTCCGCGCATAGTTTGCGCCACTTAGCTAAAGTCGAAACCCTCTTAACTTTGAGTGGTGGACAGTGAGCAACTAATAAAGCCTTAACACGACTAAGTTTCTTACCCAAAGTGTCCCGCGACATGGCGTCTCCTCACAAAAGTCCACACAATACTGAGAGACTGCTTGTAGCGCACGAGTCAAGGGAAAAGAGAGGTGGGGGAAACAGCAGGAGTGGGGAAGGTCACAGTGGCGGGGGAAGGTGAGGCTTAACGCTGGAGTATCGCATCACTTCACCATGAGCTGTCCTACAGTCAACACACTGTTCTCTTGGCCCGAGTTGGCACTAGAAGAAACATTTCTGTACAGCTTAGGCTGTGAGAGCCGAGGAAGCAAAGTCAAAGTGGAAATTGTGTTAAACTCCAAGATGAAGAGTCTCCTAAATAAACTAATTGTATCCCCTGCAATCTCCTATAACTTTAGAGAAATACCACTTTATTAAGCGACACCTTATACTTTGGCCAAAACGAAGCGGAAATGGAAAAGATTACAGTAAAATTAATTTAACTCAAAACTTGGACTGGACAGTCATGGCGATACCATGTGGCGTGCAAAACGCCACCCTAAACATTACAAGTTAGGTTATTGAGCACCTCTGGTACGATAACCGATGTGCTAGAGTTAAAGTGTGATGACCTTGAGTCAAAACACTGAAATACTACAAGTCGATATCGTCCCAGAGTTAAAGTGTAGTGACCTACATTCAGAACTTGTAAAATTACTTACATATAGAGAGCTATGGAACAGCGAGACGCACCGCATGGAAGCCGGAGACATACTGGCGAAGCGGTGTTGTGCAGCCTAGGGACCCAGTTGTGGTGGGGGGTACAGCCAACACTTAGAGTACAAGTGTCATGGGTGACCTTGACCCACTTAACTTACCTGACCCCCCCCCCACCCCCCCGACAAAAAGTGCGAGCCCCCCCCCCCGACAAAAAGTGCGAACCCCCCCCCCCCCCCCGGACAAAAAGTGCGAACCCCCCCCCCCCCGACAAAAAGTGCGAACCCCCCCCCCCACCCCCACCCCCTCCCCCACCCCTGATATCCTGGGTGTGGCAGCCCCGGCGGGGATATAAGGGGGTCCAGCCAGAGCCGGCTCGCAGTCCGCTCCCGCGCGTTGAACGTGAACGACCGGGACGGACCGCCATAGGCATCACTAAACATTGAATGGCGCCTTCAGTGTTTAGCGAAGTCTACTCTAACTTTAAGACTTGTATTAGTTGTAAGATATTGCGCTTGCGTTTGGGTATTGCGAATTGTTTTATATGAGAGTATTTTACTTGTACCCTATGTCTCCTGTGTGTCTTTTATCCTTTGTGTCTTGTTTGTTATATGTGTTTAATGTGTATGTGCTTGTTCCAGCATTGACTACGTTGAGCTCAATTGTGTGTTGTAAGTGTGTTATATGTTTCTAAAGTGTATACGCTTGTTTTAGCAATCCCCCCTTGAGCTTTTCAATGCTCAAAGTAAATTGTAAAGTCAGGGAACGGGAGTAGGCCCCCGTGTAAAAGCATTTATACCAACGTTAGCATGAGTCCTCTCAGGCATGCAATATTGCGGCTGGGTTTGGGACTCGGTCCGTTTGTACGCTGACATGCAGACCACAGCTGTGGCCAATTTGCGGTGGCCTCTGCACTCGGACCGAGGGCGTAAGCCACTAGGGCTGTCCTCAACCTCTTGTTTCCCTTCTGGAAACTCAAAATTATGTAAATGAATCTTTGTTAGCTATTTGTGTTTTTAGTCCCCAAGGCCCCCGAACATTCGTGGTTCGCCATGGATGTACGGGGGCCGAAATTTTTAATGTCCGTGTGGCCTTGACCCACAAAGACTTGTAAAAGTTAATGCATTGTAAATTAAAAATATTAAAGATAGGTTACGGGAGTAGGCCCCCGTGTAAAGCCTATTTTAATTATCGGTAGGCTCCTGCCAGGCATGCAAAAGGTTGCGGATGGCATTTGGGAGCATGTCCGTTTGTACGCTGGCATGCAAAAGGTTGCGGCGGCCTCTGCACTCGGACGAGGATGTAAGCCACTAGGGTGTCCTCAGTTTGTTTGTTTCCTTCTGGAAACACAAAATTATGTAAATGAATCTTTGTTAGCTACTGGAAAAAACAATGCAGTAAATGTTTACAAGTCTTGCGTGGCGAAGGGTACACGACATTGGATGTTGCCTTGTTGTCATAGTTGGGTCTCTTCGGAGGCTACAGCGATGACAACCTAAGTGCCTCACACCCCCAAAGGGGGGTGTGGGGCTTATTTTTTTAAAGTTTTTTTGTGACCTTGACCTAAATATGTAAAATCTTTCAAAGTGTTTAACAGTCAGGTCTTATTAACACAGTTAATACATTAATGTCTGTTAAAAAATATAACAGTTAGGTATTTGTAACCCACAATTTTGGAGTTGTTTATAGTTGGGTCCCTTGGGAGGCTTCAGCTATGGTAACATAAATGTCTCAAGTGGGGCTTATTTTTTTAAAAAGTGCGAACCCCCCCCCCCCCCCGAACTTTTTTTGGGAAAAATTTTTGACCTTGACCAAAAAGTTTTTTGCTCCGGACGAGAAGTGCCCCCCCCCCCCCCCCCCCCCGGGTACCTTGGGCGTGGTGGGTTGCACGCATTTCTCATTTTAGCTCCAGCGCTTATGCTGACCGGTTCTTAAAATGTATCGTCGTATACCTTATGATCCTTCGTACTATAATCTGTTTGGTATTAATAGTATTACAGACAATGAGCAGAAATTGTATAAAAAATTTTGTTGTTTACTTGATAGAACGCACAAACTACCACCAAATACTTTCACCTACAAGCTACCCCTGATAGACAAGGATGATGTAAGCAAACTAACAACAATTCAAGTGAAATTTCTCGAAGAAAAAATCCTTGTTTGTGTAAGAGAAGTGTTTCATAATGAATATTCAAAAAGATTGGCCTTCGACTTTATTAAGGAACATGCAGGACGTGAAAAAGAACAGTACCCAGGATTATATTATTTATATCTTTTTGAGAATGGAGCAAGTGTAACGGTAGAAATAAGTATCAAACTAATGTAATTCTCCCAACCAAGTGTTAAACTAGGACTTGAACTTGGACTTGATTGAGGTTTTTGTAGAACAGAGCGGGGGATAGATCACTTTGCGGCAATGGACTAGCATGCTGCTTAGTGGTTTATCCCCCGCTCAAAGGGTATTTTTACGCGACCTTGACCCACATAAATGCATAGTTGGTGGGGGTATAAAAAAGGGCAAACCAATTGGATGGATACACCACTTCTATACCATGGCTCTATTGCAGTGCTCTATCCCCGCTAAAAATAATAATTCCAAGTGACCTTGTTCCACATAAACTTGCTCAAACAGACATCTTTCAAAATATTTGTACAAAGTAGTGGATTTAGACCAAACATTATTGGTTTATCAAGCCTGTTGAAGAATATATATTGAAAAAATGGGTGTTTAAAAGCCAAATTTACTAAATGATTGATAAACCGGATGTATATGACGTCACCTTCCCCCACCCTTCAACCTCGGGTATAAAGGGACCCGGTTGAGCGCGCTGCTCATTATTGCTTGGACATTCACCGAGTGCACACTCAAAGCCAAACTTGTTCAAAAATGGCTCTTTGCGATATTTGTGGTGAGTTTTTCCAAGATGAAGATATCTTTGTTTTACACCGAGAATTGCATCATGAAGAAAACAGAAAAGAAGAGATTGTTGTAAGTGAAGAAGACTTGGATGCGTTTGATCGGTTATTGGAAAACTACCAGAAACAGATGGACGACTGTGATAGCTATCTACAGTTACACCGAGAATTGCATCGTGAAGAGGACAGAAAAGAAGAGATTGTAGTAAGTGAAGAAGACTTGGATGCGATTGATCAGTTTTTGGAAAAACCCCAGAAGCAGAAGGACTGGGCTAGCTATTTACAGTTAATGCAAAGAAGAAGACCAAGTGTTATTCAATTTGCCGGAGCTGGACCATCTACAGCTGGAGGATTTATTGAAAAGGAAATGGAAGGAAAAAAAGTGGAAGATGTAAAACAACTGCGTACCCGAGAAGAGGATATGGAAGAAGAGGATACAGAAGAAGTGGAAGAAATAAGACAACTGCGCACCACAGCCTTGCCAGGACCAGTTGTAACTCATTTCAAAATTAATAATGTGCAATTGGAATTGGAAAACTTTATAACCCAAGCTAAAAATTTAGTTGTAAAAACATTGATGGAAGAATTGGCAAGATTGAACTTTATTAAATTTGGATTGGTGTTGGAGGCTATGTTTACTAATACCAATGGTGAAAACTCACCGAGAGCATTCATTGCTAAAAACCGAACCCTTACAACCACATCTGATATCAACGAAATTTTAGAAGATTGTTTGAATGAACTGCTAATAAAACTCCAAGAACACGAAGGAAGAGGATCTGGCTGGACGCTATCATCGATTGAAGGTATGGATGTGAGGGTTCACAAGCATGGATATGGTATGAGGGGTAGCAGCTTTATCCCTCTACCAAAGAAAATTAAAGACACCAACTCTTGCAGAAATGTTACAAACGGGGATAATGAATGTTTTAAGTATGCGATGCTAACTAAGTATGTAAAACATAATCCTTGTAGAGTTGGTAGGGAATATTATGAAAACGAACACCGCTACAACTTCCGAGGAATGTCGTATCCTGTGAGTCTTAATCAAATTGCAAAATTTGAGAAACAAAATCCAGGTGTTTCTGTTAACGTGTTCGGCTTAGATGATTCGAACAATGTGTATCCTCTACGAGTTGGAAAAGTGGAGCAAAGAAACCATACTGATTTATTATTGATAACTAAAGGCGAAATTTCACATTATGTGTGGATAAAAGATTTTGAAGCATTGGTTGTACGACAATTAACGAAAAATAAAATTAGAGTGACAGTGTGTAAGAGATGCTTTTGTTTTACGAATAAAGATTTGAGACGTGGAGGATCGGAGTGGTTGAAGGAACACCAAAGACTTTGTAATGACAACTATGAAGTGAAGATTAGTCTGCCGCCGCCATCTCGAGCGTTCATCCAATTCAACAAAACAGTTCACCAATATCGGATTCCAGTGGCCGTCTACGCAGATTTCGAATCCACGTTAGTACCACAGGAGCTTCCGGATGGTGAGGTGACTAGAAGAACCAAATATCAATTGCATCAACCTAACAGTTTTTGCTTATTGGTGAAATCGACTTTGCCTGAAGAACAGTTGCAAGACTATGGCTTAACATCCACTCCGATACTCTACCGTGGGGAAGAAGCCGCTAAGCATTTCGTAGACCAGTTGTATGACATTGCTGAAAAGGTGCAACGCTTATTCGGTAATGTTTTACCTATGGAACCTTTGAATCAAAATCAACAAGAAGAATACAATTTGGCAACAAGATGTTATTTATGCAAGAAGAGCTTCAGTGAAGAAAATCAAAAAGTAAGAGATCACGATCACCTGACAGGGTTATACAGAGGAGCTGCTTGTAATTCATGCAATATAAATTACAAACTGCCAAACTTTATCCCTGTCGTGTTACACAATCTTAGCGGCTATGACTCCCACTTCATTATCCCAGAGTTAGGACGAGATGATGGAAAAATCGAAGTATTAGCTGAAACATTGGAGAAGTACATCAGTTTCTCAAAAACAGTAGGTAAAATTAAACTTCGCTTCGTAGACTCTTATAGATTTATGTCATCTAGTTTGAGCAAATTGTCTGAGAACCTAAGAAGAGAAGATCTAAAAGAAACCAGCAAAATTGTACCTGAAGATAAATTGGACTTAGTAATGCGTAAAGGAGTGTTCCCCTATGATTACATAACTTCTGCAGAAAAATTCGAAGAAACCAGTCTGCCACCGATTGAAGCCTTCAATAGCAAGTTAAATGAAAGTGAAATCTCCGTTGAAGACTACAATCATGCTTGTAATGTTTGGAACCAACTAAACATTCAAACCTTAGGGGAATATTCCGACTTTTACATAAAATTGGACGTAACTCTGCTGTGCGATGTGATGGAAGAATTTCGAAACACCTGCTTCTCCGCCTATGGACTGGACCCTCTACACTCGTACACATCTCCAGGATTAGCATGGCAAGCTATGCTAAAGTCAACCAACTGTCGATTGGAACTTCTAACAGATATTGATATGGTGCTCATGATAGAATCTGGTGTACGGGGCGGTTTGACACAAGCTGTAACACGTCATGTCAAAGCTAACAACAAGTACATCCCAGGCTTCGATGAGAGACAACCATCGGTCTACCTTGGTTACTTTGACGCAAACAACCTTTATGGTTGGGCAATGTCAAATCCGCTTCCCTACGCTGACTTCAAATGGATCGACCCGGCCACCATCGGTGACATCTCACAGATTCCAAAGAATGGTCCAAAAGGCTATATTTTGGACTGTGATTTCGAATATCCGGAGCACCTTCATGACCATCACTACGACTTGCCTCTCCTAGCCAAGACTGAAGTTTCACCGACAGGAAGATGGCCGAAATTGATGATGACGTTGGAGAATAAAGATCGGTATGTGGCTCACTACTGGGTAGTTCAACAAGCTCTTGAATTGGGTCTACGTGTGGTGAGAATTCATAGAGCAATTGAATTCACCCAGTCTTGTTGGTTGAAACCATATATTGATTCCAACACTACAAGAAGAGCAGCAGCAACATCAGCATTTGAAAAGGACTTTTACAAATTGATGAACAACGCCATCTTCGGGAAGACCTTAGAAAACAAAAGAAAACACAAGATTGTAAAATTAGTAAGTGATCCTAAGAAATTGGAAAAATTAGTGCAAAAACCAAATTTTGGAACATCTATGATTATAAACGAAGATCTAGTTGCCGTAAGTATGAAGAAAACAACAATAGTTATGGATCGTCCGTTATACATTGGAATGTCAATTTTGGATATAAGTAAAACTTTAATGTATGATTTCCATTACAACAAAATGGTTAAACACTACGGAAGAGACAACATTGGAGTTTTATACATGGATACCGACGCGTTTATCTACTGGATAAAGACTTTGGACATGTATGAAGACCTAAGGAGTTTCCCATACAAAGACGATTTTGACTTCTCTGACTATCCGAAGAACCATCCAAATTACAACGAAAAGAATAAAAAAGTAATCGGAAAATTTAAAGATGAAGCAAATGGAATGCCTTTAGAAGAAATAGTGGCACTGATGGCAAAATTGTATTCATTTAAAATGTACAACGAGAACAACACACCGACAGTCAAGAAAGCAAAAGGAGTCAAAACATCGTACTTGAAGAAACATGTGACGTTTGACCATTACAAGACCTGCTTGTTTGAAGATTCTACAATGTCTGCAACGTTCAACACTATCAGAAGCTTTAAACATGAGGTCTACAGTGTCACTGAAGTTAAAAGGGCACTATCAGCTCGAGATGATAAAAGGCATATTATGCCGGATAAAATTCACACTCTTCCTTTTGGCCACTACTCTCTAAACCCTATCGACTAGTAACCTATTCTTCGTCCTTCTACAACTTCGACCTTATTCCTTTCTCCTTCCGTAAAAAAATGGGGAACACGGCAAGTCAAACGCCGTGTTCCCCATTTTTTTACACAAGTTTGGATGACCTTGACCTATATAAATGATGTGAATATTTAAGACAACATTCATTGTGATTATACATGTGATACATGAAACATTCAAACCTGCAATATGAAGAACTTGAAGCAAGAAATTGTCAACGAGCTTCATAAACCTGCAAGAAGAAAGTTTCCACGAAGAAATACAGTGATAAAAGGAATAAATGATTTATATCAAGCGGATTTAATCGAAATGATTCCTTATAGTAAACAAAATAGAGGATTTAAATACATATTGACTATTATTAATTGTTTTTCAAAAATGGCAGATGCTTTACCACTAAAAGATAAAAGTGGCAAAAGTGTTACAAAAGCAATGGAAACAGCTATACAAAGAGACAAACATACTATAAAACATTTACAAACTGATGATGGAAAAGAATATTTTAATAAGGAATTTGCAAATTTAATGAAAAAACACAACATTAACCATTACTCAACCAATTCAGAGGTAAAAGCATCAATAATTGAAAGATTTAACAGAACTTTAAAAGGTGCGATGTATAAGATGTTTTCCAACAGAGGATCACACGTATGGATTGATGTGTTACCAAAACTTATAAGCGATTACAATAACAAGTTTCATAGAACTATCGGTATGAAACCAAGCCAGGTGACTAATAAAAATGAAAAACTTGTATTAAAACGTATAAAAATGAATACTAAACCAAAAGTTGAAAAACTAAAGCCTAAAAGGTTTAATGTTGGTGATAAAGTGCGAATAAGCAAATACAAAGGTGTATTCAGTAAAAGATATCTTCCGAACTGGACAAATGAGGTATTTACCGTATTTAAGGTGCAACCTACAGTACCAGAAACTTACATTTTAAAAGATAATAAAGGACAATTGCTTGAAGGAGGTTTTTATGGACATGAAATGTTAAAATCAACAGTAGGTGATGTATATCTAGTAGAAAAGGTGTTGCAACGCAAAAAAGATAAGGTTAAAGTAAGATGGTTAGGATTTAATAAGACGGAAGATTCTTGGATACCTAAAAAGGATCTAATATAATGATAGAGCATCATTTTGGGTTGAACCATTACAAAGGATGGAGATAATACCGCAAAAAGACAATTTTACTATTAATAATATAGATGAACTCACAGTGGATGGTTCTCAATTCAATACTGGGAAACACGGTGTTTTGTTACCAAACACAGTGCGTTGTCTGGTTACCGGTCCTTCCAATTGTGGAAAAACAAATGTAGTATTCAATTTGATTACAAACCCTAAAGGCTTACGTTTTAATAATTTATATGTATTTTCAAAGTCACTACAACAACCAAAATATCAGTTATTGGAACAAATACTCAATAATGTACCTGAAGTTAAATATTTTAAATTTAACGCGAGCGAGAGTGTCATGCAACCGCAAGAGGCTAAACCATTCTCAGTATTCATATTTGACGATGTATCTTGTGAAAATCAAAATACAATAAGGAATTACTTCGCCATGGGTCGACATAACAACATAGATAGCATTTATATTGGTCAAACTTACAGCAAAATACCGAAACAGCTCATTAGAGACAATGCAAACATGTTAATTGTATTTAAACAGGATGAAACCAACCTAAAACACATATATTATGACCATGTAAGTGCGGATATGCCATTCGAACGATTTAAAGAGTTGTGTGGAAAGGCTTGGGCTGAAAAGTATGGGTTTTTAACAATTATAAAGGAACAACCGCTAAACAATGGTCGATACAGGATAGGATTTGATAAATTTATACTAATACACTGATCATGACGTAAAACATTCATTGTTGTACAACACGTCTTGCTACAAACATGGTTAACCAAGAAAAGTTAATAAAGGAAATAAAATCACTTAGTGATTCTATTCGGGATAAAAACAGAGCATTAAAATTAGGTATTAGCGAAAGGGAGAAATTTCTTGAATCTACTTTTAAACCTATTACTGAACCCTTGAAACAATTAAACAAAAAATTTGCTAAACCCGTTTTGGAAGGAGATGCAATTGCACCTATTACAAAGTTTGAAAGAGAAAATATAAAATCAGAAGATTTTAGTGATGAAGACCTGGAATCCTCTACATATAGTGGTTTTACCGGTGAAGAACCTGAAAGAGAGCTAGAATCACCAGACTATAGTGGTATAAGAGAATTATATGAAGTAAAAGCTAAAAGAGGACATGAAGATGTATCAACTGCTAGTGAAGAGGAAAAAGAAGAAGAAGCAAGGGAAGGTCCGTCAAACATAAGCTTGTTGGGTGAAAACATTCATAACAAAGGACCTTTAGGAAGGAAATACATGATAAAAATGTTAGCTGGAATAAATCCTAATAAAAACTACCATAGTTATGGAGTAAGATTAACAGAAGAAGGTTTAATGGTTGGTAATAGCCCGGTAAACATTGATGAAGATGATAATATTATTGTTGGTAATCAAAGATATAAGGGCACAAGAGGATTATTTGAATTATTATTTGAAAAAAAGCCTTTAGAATTGTTAGTTAAAGAAGAAGATATGGAAGCATATAAACAGATTTTGGAACACACCAATGCATACAGGAGGAAGTATTTAGCTGACCAGCCAGTTTTTAGATCTAGGTCTTTAAAATATAGAGTATTTGTATCCAAGTTAATACCAACAACGAGAAGACAACCAATGCCGATAATGCCAAGAAAACCTGTAAAACGAAGGTTTGTGTCATCCACTTTGGATATAAGTGCTCCAGAACCAAGAAAAAGAAACAAATCTGTTACAGGTACAGGTTTAATGAAGAAACTATATAACACAAATGTGATTTATTACAATAATATCAATAAATTGGTGGATAGAATGAAACTAATACATGAAGCTAAAGAAGCGGGTCATACTGGATTGGAAAACGAATGGGTGGCTTTAGTGGATGAACTCCGAAACCGTGGGGTAATCTCATAAAAATGCGTTACTCCCTAGATTACTATTCAGTTGCACCATGAGTGTCGACAAGTTCGGACGTTACTCCTCGGATGGGTTATATTACGCGAATAATTTAAAAAGAGGTGCTGGTTTACGACAAACACCTGATGGAGATTATGATATAACTAATAAAAGGTTAAAAAACATAAAAGATCCCACAGATGAAAACGATGCAATAAATTTAAAAGTATTAAAAGAAAATATATCACCAACATTAAGACTACAGAAAAACACATATGACGCAGGTAATCATAGAATTGTCAATGTTGGTAAGCCAAATCAAAACGCTGATGCAATAAACAAAGGTTATTTATCATCAGAATTAAAAAATACGCTAAAATTCAATGGAAAAACGTATACTGCTGAAAATAAACGTATATCCAACGTAGATGATCCTAAAGATGCAAAAGACAGCGTAAATAGACGCTATTTACATTCATTAATACCTGAAAAGACAAAAGATGGTTTTTCTTTTTATAAATTTGTTATTAACGATATAGGTTATCCGAAAAATGAAAATGATGCTGTAAATTTAAAATATATAAAAGATCATTGTATTACACGTGATGTAGGAGTTATTGATTGTCTAGGTAATTGTTTAGCGAATGTTAAAGATGGTTCGGCACCATCAGATGGTGCAACAGTGGGTCAAATGATGGAAACCTTAAAACAAGAAACAACCTCCTTTGTAAAACAAGATCAAGTAGTATCAAAGCAAGGGGATGAATTTGTTCAAGGTAATGAAAAATTTAATTTATTAACATACAAAAATAATGCTTGGGATTGCATGGGTAAAGGGTTATCAAATATGGGATGGGGTTATGAAAAACATGATGCAGCTGCTTTATCACAAACCGTACATCTAGATCCAGATCATTCTTTTAGATTTTTTACATGTAAAAATAAAGTAATAAAATACTTGCATAATGGAAGAGATCCAAATGATGCTGCAACTGTAGGACAAACATTACAATATGACAGTGCAAATAAAGAGTTTATTTATAATAAGCAAAGATTTAAATTAATGGATGTAAATGATTATCAAAATATATTAATTGCAGATCCAAATTCATTTAGCGGATTTAGAAAATTGTCTGGTGAACAATTTATTCATAAAAATCATGTGTTTCGAAATGAATCAGACGGAGCATTAGTTAGTGGAAATTTTAAATATTTTAAATGTCCCGGGAGCGATGAAAATGTAACTGATAAAGACTAAGAATTTGTATAAAAACTGATATGGGTTAGAAATCGAGACTAATATTATAAAAATGGGTTACACTCTAGAATGTTATTCAGTTGCACCATGAGTGTTGACAAGTTCGGACGATATTCCTCGGATGGATTATATTACTTTAATACTTTAAAAAGAGGTGCTGGCTTACCACAAACACCTGATGGAGATTATGATATTAGTAATAAACGGTTAAAAAACATTAATGATCCCACAGATGAAAATGATGCAATAAATTTAAAAGTATTAAAAAAAGAGATATTACCAACACTGAAACTAGACAAAAACACATATAACGCGGGTAATCATAGAATTTCCAACGTCGGTAAGCCAAATCAAAACGCTGATGCAATAAACAGAGGTTATTTATCATCGGAATTGAAAAATACGTTAAAATTCGATGGAAAAACGTATAATGCTGAAAATCGACGTATATCTAACGTAGCAGACCCTGTAGATGAAAAAGACAGCATAAATAGACGCTATTTACATTCTATAATACCTGAAAAGACAAAAGATGGGTTTTCTTTTTATAAATTTGTTATTAACGATATAGGTTATCCAAAAAATGAAAATGATGCTGTAAATTTAAAATACATCAAAGATCATTGTATTACACGTGATGTAGGAGTTATTGACTGTCTTGGTAATTGTTTAGCGAATGTAAAAGATGGTTTTGCACCATCAGATGGTGCAACGGTGGGTCAAATGAAGGAAACTTTAAAACAAGAAACCTCCGGTTTTGTGAAACAAAACCAAGTAGTAACACGTCAAGGAGATGTATTTGTACAAGGAAATAAAAAGTTTACTTTGCTTGAAGAAAACAATTATGTTTGGGATGGTAAAGGAAAGTTATTGACAAATTTAGGTATTGGTGAAAAGCCTGGTGATGCTGTTACTTATGAACAGATAATACAATTAGAGCCAACTGGAAAAAAATGGTGGAATTGTGATAACAAACGATTAACAAATGTTGCAGACCCTGATTATGCCAATAACGCTGTAACTGTTAATTTTCTTGTTAAAGTAATAGGTAATTTATTATTTGATATGCATAATTATATTGCAGCAGGACAACATAAACCTATTGACGAAAAAATGAGAAATACATGGATTAAACAAGAAATTCTTTATAAATATTTTTTTAATCATAACACACAAAAGTTTAGATCATCAGATTGGGGTGATTTTGATATTTAATTAAATAACACCATATATTACATCATTTATGTGCAACCTGTCATAGAGGTAACACATGGGTTACGCTTTTCGAATATAAAAGACAATCATGGCGTTTCATTACACCAGTCCATATCGAGACACTATACGGAAAGGAGGCGGTATCACGTCCACAGCGGTTTCTCTGTTAAGTAAAGCTTTAAATCGTATTCCAGTAGGATCTATCGTAAACAGAGCAATAGACGCTTTACCATACGAATTTCACATACCGGGAGGTTATCAGTATTGCGGACCAGGAACTAAATTGAAAAAACGACTGGAAAGAGGTGATCCAGGCATAAATAAGTTAGATCAGGCTTGTAAAGAACACGATATCGCATATTCCACGTTTACCGATTCAAAAAATAGGTCAATCGCTGATAAAAAGCTAGCGAATATAGCTTGGCAACGAGTAAAGTCTAGTGACGCTAGTATTGCGGAAAAAGCAGCAGCTTTAGCGGTAACAGCAGGTATGAAGGCTAAAACAGCGGTAGGAGGTGGAAAAAGGAGGGGTAAGAATAAAAAAGGATCAACCAAGAGAAAACATGGTGGTAATATTAGACTAAAAAGACGTTCTCCGAGGAAAAATAATAAAAAACCGACAATATGGTCAATGGTAAAAAACGGGGCTGGTCTATACCTAAGACCGTATCGTGCATATTAAATAAAAGAAATCAATTGGTTATACCACATAAAGCGTTGACTAATGTTGAATTATTTAAATATATTTCCTGTTTAAAAATACCATTTTTCCGCGGAGTATTTATGAAAGACAGTTTACCAAAGAAAATATGGAAAAATGAGACTGGAATCGTAAATTTAGATAATACTGAAGGGTCCGGCACCCATTGGGTGTGTTATAAGAAACTAAATAGTAATGTATATTATTTTGATAGTTTTGGAAATTTGCCACCACCTAAAGAACTTGAACATTACTTTAAATCTGCTAAAAACATATATTACAACTATAAAAGAGAACAACCTGATAATACTTCAATATGCGGCCATTTATGTTTGGAATTCCTAGCTAAAAGTATCAGTCACTATTGAGATGTCTTCCTATACGGTATCATTAACAGGAAAATCGTCCACTTTACGAAGTATCCTTTTTCCAGCGTTACGCTTGCAAAAAGGAAGATTTTGGGAGGCAGCACTGTTGGATTTTACAACTTACAACTCTATTCCCAATGTTACGGAAGGTAAAAATAACTTATTACATTATTATAAAGGAAAAGATGCCAGTGGGAAGTTTACAGACTTGGAAGTTTGCACTCTACCCACAGGTTCTTATGAAATTGATCATATTAATGAATTTTTGCAAAATAAAATGGGAAAAGACAATATAACGCTAAAAGGTAATAACAATACAATGAAAGCTGAGCTTACTTCAAAATATTATATAGATTTCAGTAAGTCAGACTCAATTGGTGATTTATTAGGATTTCCCAAAGATGGAGCGATTTTAGAACCAAATAAAACACATTCCGGTAAACAAACTGTAACAATATTAAAAGTCAATAGTATAGACATAACTTGTAATATTATACAAGGAGCTTACAGAGATGGAGCAAATACTCATATAATACATACTTTTTACCCCAGTGTACCACCTGGATTTAAAATTGTTGAAAAGCCGCAAAACCTGGTATATCTACCTTTGAACACCACTTTCATTTCAGACATCGTGTTGAACGTATTGGATCAAGACGGTAACTTGATAGATTTCCGAGAAGAGCCTATTACGGTTAGATTACATTTAAAATCAACACTTTAATACAAAACCATGGGTTTAACATTTAAAAGCGAACAACCTACGGGAATCCGCATTAGTAGCTCTTCAGCTGTGGAGGAGTTAACACGCGAGAACATTCGTTTCTTAGAGAGAATTGGATTAAAAGTAACCGAAAATGGATATACTGGATATAGCTCAGGGTCCAACATTCGACGAAACCCTATGGGAAAAAGAATATCACACCCACAACCCTTACACTTCATCAAAATTAAACAATAACGATGAAATTCGTATTCCCATACAAAATCAAGACATTTACACACTACCATGTGAAAGTTACTTGTATATTGAAGGAAAAGTTACTAAAAAGGACGGTACTACTACTGGTACAACAGTTCCATTTATAAATAATCCCATGGCTTTCCTGTTTGATGAAATTAGATATGAAATATCAGGTGTAACAGTTGATTCTACTAAAAAAGTAGGTATTGCAACAACTTTAAAGGGATTAACATCTATATCACCTAATGAAACCAATTTAATACAACCTGCAGGATGGGTTTTACCTGCAAAAGACACAATCACTCCAGATACAAATGGAAATTTTGATTTTCATATTCCGTTACGTTTGTTGCTTGGTTTTGCTGAAGATTATAGGAAAATAATATTAAACGTTAAACAAGAATTAGTTTTGTTGAGATCTTCAAACGATAAAGATATTATTAAAGCTCCAGACGGTACAACAGATGCAACTTTAGAATGGAAATTAACATTAGACAAAATTGTATGGAGAGTTCCACATGTAAAATTAGCTGACGAGCATAGAATGCTACTATTAAGAAAGTTAAAGGCTGATCGTGATATTGTAATTCCTTTTAGAAGTTGGGAATTTCATGAACATCCCAGCTTGCCAACTACGGATCGACACACTTGGACAGTTAAAACATCTAATTATGTGGAACGAGCCAGGTATATTATATTTGGTTTACAAACAGGCAGAAGAGACACCATCACCAAACATGCAGGCCAATTTGATCATTGCAACTTGAAAAATATTAAAGTTTATTTAAATTCACAATTTTTTCCATACGATAATTTAAATGTGTCATTCGCTAATAAAAAGTACAGCATATTGTACGATATGTATGCAAGATTCCAAAGTTCATATTATGGTAAAACGAATGCACCTTTACTATCACCAGAAAAATACTTAGATGGTTACCCTATAGTTGTAATCGATTGTTCTAAACAAAATGAATCGGTAAAATCATCAAGTGTAGATATAAAAATAGAAATGGAATTCAACGCGCCTATATCGGCTAATACAACTGCATACTGTTTAATTCTACATGATAAAATCGTAACATACACACCTTTAACTGGAATTGTTAAAAATGTATTGTAAAAAACCGGTTTTGTTACATTCCAATGCATTCCGCGAGTATAAAAGCAGAGTGTTCAGGTCGCTCCTCATCAGTTTGTTGCCTGTTCTTGTATGGGTAGCATCTTATTCAATATGGCTTCTCCTAGTGGTACACAAGAAAATTTAGTAGATATTGAGAAGGAGATATCCGACTTTTTAGATCTTCAAGGTCAACCGGAGGGAGATGAACACAACGCTTGCGGACAACTCCACGGCAGTAATAATGTTGAGGAAAAAGGTAAAAGAAGAAAGAATGCACTGAAGAAGAAAAGGGATACTGAAGATAATATTTCTCCTAACATATTGAGTGAGGTATTCTTGCGAATATTTTATCCAATCTCATCCAGTTTGGACAAAAGTGTTTTAATCGGTGTTATGAAATCGACGGATTATTCACCTACTGTAATTTTGACTCATGGACCCAAAATGATTTTGTTCACCGATAGTGCTTGGGAATCTTTTATGAAGCACTTGCATCTGCTAGAATGCTATTTAACTAGTAACATGTATGGAAGAAAGACAAGAGTAGGACTTTTGGATTCAAATGTGGAAATTGATATTATAAAGAATCGTGGTGACCATCAATTGCGGTTTAGAGACACAACAAGACATGATAACAAGATTCAACTTAATCGAGAAGAGTTTTTTATTCTAACCTGTGCAACTGAACCAATAACAAGATACTTGAGACAACTAGTGTTTTCAAGTTCTATTATTAAAGATTATTTGGAAGACACTTTGGACAAACAACCGGACGCACCTATATTGTACGGACCTGTGGATACTTCTATATTTAATAGGGTTCCTCATGAAGTACAAATGTGGAGACAGTTGGAAAAATACGCTCAACTACATAAGAAATCAGTAAAACAGGAAGAAGAGGAAGAAGGAGGAGAAGAATCAAGTGTTAGTGATGAAAATGAAAACAAGGAGAATGTAAAGATGGAAACTTAGATGACAATGGTTGGTTTTTAAAACAATATCAAACACTTTGTGGGGTTAGGCCTACCGGGGACGGTGCCCACGTTAAATATACACCAACGCGCCAACAACTGTACGGCCAGGTATAAAAGTCGTACCTACCGTGGTGTGGAAATCAGTTGACCTTTGGACTTCGTCATGAGCAGACGGGTGATCTTCGCAATGGACAAGGAAGAAGAACAAGTAAAGTCCAAACCTGGTATAATTGAGTTCCAAGCGTTTCGGGGTAATGATGATAGATTTATCATAAAAGAACTTGTGTTTTTCGATATCAATACAAGTGTTCCATATACATTTTTGTTCAAACCACCATGTTCTTATTCATCATTAACTAGCAAAGCCGCTACTACCAACAGGTGGATTTCAAAATATTTCCATCATATCGATTGGTATGATGGTTTTGCAAGTTACACGGACTTATATAACATCATGCATCAGTTTTCAAACAGGTTTACCAATATTTATACAAAAGGACTGGAAAAGAAGAGATGGATCGAAGAATTTACTCATGTTCCGGTTAATGATGTGGACTTGGATAAAAACTACAAGTATACGATGGAAAATGTTTGTATTTGTACTAAAAGTCCAGAACATGAAAAAGATAGACATTGCGCTTTAAAAAACGCCTATAAACTCGCATCTTACCTTCAAAGTGGGGAAGTGGGGAGTGGTGGGGGTGACGGGGGTTATATAAGTGAGGAGCAGACCGGGACCTGGCATGAGTATTACTCGAGATTCCGAGACGACAACATCTCCCAGCAAGAAGACGAAGAAGACAATCTTTAACTCAACCATGGCATCTCACCAGTTCCTGCAAACTTTGGTTGAGCAGTTCAATGCTCACTCCAAATCTACCATACTACCCGTCAAGAAGTGTTCCGAACTTAAAGACGAGAAGCACTACATTATCCACGCCATGAAGAAGATGGAGACTTCAATTGGAGAGGCCATTTGCTGCAGTCTTAGCGAGGCACCGTTCACTCCGGGGGATGAGCCCAAGTTCCAAGTCTACCTGCCGAAACGGTTCGTCCATCTCCTCCAGAACGAGGATCTGCGCTCCATCCAACCCGGCTGTCTCTACCTGGTTTCCCACGGTTGCACGGGTAGCAATTCCACCGAGTTGACCATCCACATCGCCGACAAGCAGCAGTGTTAGATTTTAATTTTACTGTTGTACATATGTTATTGTAATGTTTTATAAATAAATAAACCATAAAAGACAAAAAATGCAACATATCAATATGTGAAGTTTGTCACATATTGATATGTTGCATTTTTTTTTAAACTTCGCGGGTGACCTTGACCTTTGACCTTTGCATTTCACAGTTACCCCCACCACCAAGCTAAAGGTTAAACCTGCTTCGATGCAAACACCCCCACCACTTTTTATAGTACCCCCAAGCGCTGTGCCTCAGCTTCATTTCAACTCCGACGGTCAACCGTACAACATCAAGATGTCTCTCAATGTAAGTTGTGCTAGTTATGAGGAGGTAACCATTAAGACTCAGCAGGAGCTGAACGACTTGTACAAGGAGTTGCAGCTGATGGTGGCGCGAGGCTACCGTATAAATGTGCAAGTCTACGCTTGCAATATACGCAATCTCCGACACCCAAAAGAAGAGTCTGAACATTACTCTTCTCCAGCGACTTCATCACCAGCGTCCATGAAGACTGAAGCGAGCCAGACTTTGGATTATTTCAGCTGACTAGCAGTTGTCTTCCTTCTTCTTACCATTGTAGAATATGTTTATTTATTTGTTATATTAAAGATGTAAAAAAGAAAAAAACACCTATCTTGTTACTGACATATGTGCTCAATAATAAGATAGGATTTTTTAAAACACAATTTGGATGACCTTGAAACTTCCCCCACCACTTTTTCATAGTACCCCCAAGCGCTGTGCCTCAGCCTCATTTCAACTCCAACGGTCAACCGTACAACATCAAGATGTCTCTCAATGTAAGTTGTGCTAGTTACGAGGAGGTAACCATTAAGACTCAGCAGGAGCTGAACAATTTGTACAAGGAGTCTGAAAAGGAGGTTGTCAACAAAACCGATGATCAACAATTGTGGGACTCCTCTATTACAGAAAAGGAATTACATGCAGCCGTCGAAGCTGTCGAGGAAAAGGAAAAGAACCTCAGGCAGCTCTGGTTGGCTCAGATGGATATTTGCGGATCTGTGCCGCGTGATGATTTTGAACTTCAATGTCAGATGGCGATTACCCAGCAACTAGAAGAAGCCGAAAAGGAGCTAAAGAGTGGAGGTACTATCCGGGCGGAGGTGAAAACTGAGAAACAGGAAGAATATAACGAATATGGTGATTAAACGTACTGTTGATCCCAATCCTTTTAGTTTTAAGTGGTTATGTTATAAGTAAATAGAAAAAGTTTCCTTTTTTTAAAAAACTCCATTTGGATGACCTTGAAATTTCCTCCACTACTCTGTAATACCACCATTGCTCGCTGCACCAAGCATCATTCCTCCTCCAACAACCATGGCGGACACACCTGCTTGCAATGCCATGTCTTCCACCGAAGATGTACCCAATACGAATTGGAAATTGACAATCGACAACGTGCATTATTTAGAAACCATCTGCGATTGGATGAAGTCTATTCTCCTCGACAACCCGGGAATAAAGCTCAAGGTCACTTTAGATTATGATTGGTCTGAAGTTATACTGCAGCAAGACGATCAACAATCACTGGAGTATTTGTCAAATTTACCATCGTCAACCATATATACTACAAATGAGGTGGAAAGGGAAGAAGAGGAGCATGAGGTTTAGAGTTTCTTATTTTTTTAAAACCCAATTTGGATGACCTTGAGATTTCCCCCACCACTTCCCATATACCTAGAGTGCGCAGGGCTGGACAGTCAGTCGCTCGGTGTCCGTCGTAGGGTGCACATCGCGGTTGCTACTCCAATTCCTGACAATTTGGGGTAGTTCAAAGTCACCACACTTCTACAACTTCAAGGTCATCACACTTTAACTCTGGGACTGCATCAACTTGTATTATTTCTGTGTTTTGACTCAAGGTCATCTCACTTAAACTCTGGGATGGTATCAACTTGTAGTATTTCTATGTTTTGACTCAAGGTCATCACACTTTAACTCTGGGGCAATATCGACTTGTAGTACTTCAGTATTTTAGCTCAAGGTCACCACACTTTAACTCTGAGACTGCATCAACTTGTATTATTTCTGTGTTTTGACTCAAGGTCATCACACTTTAACTCTGGGAAGGTATCAACTTGTAGTATTTCTATGTTTTAACTCAAGGTCATCACACTTTAGCATGTAACTTTAAGGTAGCACCGAAACGGTGCTACCCGGCTTGACATTTTCAAGTTTCCCAAGGTTATCACAATTTCCCCCACCACTTCCCATATACCTAGAGTGCGCGGGGCCGGACAGTCAGTCGCTCGGTGTCTGTCGTAGGGTGCACATCGCGGTTGTAGTACTGGTCTAAAGTAAGGCAGCTGGGCTAGTTCAAGGTCACCCGAGCGGTGTCACATGACGGTTTAGGCAGAGTCACGTTGCAAACTTCAAGTTTCCTCGGCACTTTTGCTGTTTCTCATCGCAAATTCGCTCCAAGTCGTCAAGGTCATGGGAACCGGACTAAAACTCGGAGCGTAGTGCGAGAAACCGCAAAAGTGCCGAAAAATTTTAGGTTTCAGCGTGACCTTGACCTTTGTGACATCGATGACGTCATTTTGGTGACGTAAGGGGTGATGACGTCATCCGCACGTCATTTCTGTGACGTCATGGGTGTGACGTCATGGATGTGACGTCATTAGTGATGACGTCATCGATTGCGTCATCGATGACGTCATCGATGACGTCATCGGTGGGGTCATTGACCTCGATGACGTCATCGCTCAGGTGACCTTGAAGTGAGCCAGCAGCCTTACTTTTGCACTACTCATCCAAATAAAGCCCAAAAAGCCCGTTACGTGCCGGTTATAAGATATTCTCAGGAAACATCAGTCCGCAGTAATGTGCTGTTATTTATTTATACGTCCCGTTCGGGGGCTGGTCCCCTCCCCCTGGGACTGAGATTTCCTCTGGCAAAATAACACGACTTGATTTTGGGACTTGCTGGATAACGGTAAACCATGCTGTTGTTGGTAAAATTTAAGACGAATTTCTGGTTTTTTTCAGGCCTAAACATAAGTACAATGAACATTTAATATTAAATAGATTAGTTTTCGAACTGTAACTACTACTAGTAAAAAAATCTAAAATGCAATACCCCACGAATCAAATGTTTTCAATTTAAAAGTAAATTTGACAATTTTGGTTAAGAACAAATTGAATACTGCTAATATATTGCATGATAGTACAGTGCTAAAAGTTACTCATTCTAATTAATTAAGAGTTATAATATAAATTAATTTGTTTTACCAACAAAATGGACTATGTTGTATAGATATGTATACATATCACTCTAATTTATTAGTGTTTTATGTAGTATTATCTCATTAATCCTTTTTAATACTTAGTACATATATTATGTATTATTCTTACAATGTTTATGTAATAGATTGAGGTTAATGAATAGTTTAGAGAAGTTTCAAAATAAATTGTTAGAAAGTTTGCATATCACTGTATTGTAATTAGAAATAACTTAAGTAGCAATTAACATTTATTTCAGCCAAATTTCATAGTGAAAATATTGCGTTGACCTAAACTGTGGCCCTTGACAGATAAATCCACCAGTTTTATACTGAGAATATAGCGGCAAAGTGCTATTCATGAAATCAACAAATGAAATTGCTCTTGTTAGCATGAGTCAACTTTATATATCAAATTTTATACACAGTTTGGTCGTGTTAATTGTGACACCTCTGATGTTTTTTTATATACAACTATCCGGCATGGTTTGCAATGTCAAACTGAAAATTGGTTTTTATTGTTTCCATGACAACATTTGGAAGAGTTAAAACCCGGTTTTAAACCCTGACATGGGTACGATTATGACGGTCCTGGGATTAAGCCCTGGGGGCTAGCTATACACAAAGTAATGGCTTATAAACCTTCTCCATGAAATTTTCCTTGTATTTACCAAGTTTCATGGCAAACGGTTTATGGCTTTACTGGTTTCCGAGTCCATCCATTACAAATATGCAAACAAATATACATACCAATGTAGCGAACCAAACTGACCCGTCACCACTTTGGGAGCGTAGCTAATTAACTTTAAGAGTAAACAGGGATAATGTGGGTTTCCACTTAATAACAGATACACGTGTTTTGAGCGGACCTTTCTTTTAATCAAATCAATACCCTACATATACAAAACATAACCTCGACTCTAGTAAGAATATAATACAAATCTTTTCTCAAATAAATCAAACCTTGAATAAATATAAAACAATAATTCTCTTTCAAATATCTACTCTGGGCTGGCAAACCGTTTTGGAAGCAGTGCGATTCGGTCAACTAAAACTTTAATATAAAAACAGGTCCTTTTAAATTTGAAATGAAACACGCGACAGAAATAAAACCCTCTTGGCTTAAAAACTCAACAACAACAAATTTAATGATTCAACCCCAAGACAACTCTAACTTTTTATCACGAGAAACCCAAGAACTTCAAACAGGGCCTGAAATTCCCCAAAAACAACCAACACGGTACCCAAAAACAACCCCCGGGTCCAGGCACCGCTCTCCCGAACTACAAGGAAGTTGACCTATATATTAGATCGCATTCGCCTCTGACCTTCAGGGCAACGACCCCTGTGCCTTTACCCCCAGTGCGCCTTGCCATCCAGTGCGACCTCGACTCTAGTAATGACCCGAGCGGCCTTCTGCTAAAATATACAATTTTCATTGTTTTAATAAATAAAAAATCCCTAATCACATCCCTCCTTCACACCAACATCCTCTTATAAATATTGATTGACACGAGGTTCTGAAAATTTAAAACGATAGAATAAATCTTTTTTTTCAATTTGCAAATTTAACACATCTACTTTATTTATCGTTGGTATTTATAAATGTAGTCATTAATTATTGAGCCTATTACAGTATTACATTTTAAAACAAACATAAAACTACCATTGTTAAAATAAAATGGCATGCGTTTTTAGAAATCTTATTTGTAAGGATAGATGGATTGTTCTAAAATGGTCATTTAACGTACAGGCTGTTAAATGACAACACTTTACATCTCAAAGAAGACCAAGTTTGGGTTCAGAGAAGGGCGGTGATAGTCTTATTGTCCAATCCTAAACCGAGCATCTAATTATCTCCCATTCACGGATTTGCAGAATCCAGTTACGTTTAAAGAGCTTTTAACGCATCTGACATTATGTAATAAAATAAGCTTTACTTATTTAAGTAGATATGCAGAAAGTTAGTTTCGTTTATACAAAATTTTAAGGAAACAATTTTAAATCTTTCAACAATAATTATTTACCCTTACACCGTAATTAAAGGAAGGTAAATATATCTAAAAGATGTCAGCCCTTATTACATCTTTTAGGTAGATTTCTCGTTCTACATGTTTTCAAATTTTTAAATATAAATACAGAGTGAGGCAGATCACTCGTACATAATGTATAGCGGCCTAATAAAACTAGCTATACCAATCGTTCAAACTTTTGGACTTGTTATTCTTTGGAGTCGACCCTAAGGAAATTTTTAATTTCTTTTTTAAATTTCTTACACTCCACTTAAGATTATTATTGAGAGAAAAGGGGGGTTTTAGCGAGTTTACCTATAGGGAATACGCTATTACGGTAGTAGTCATGGTAAGACATAAGTCAGGGCCACGTTACTTTTTCGTTTTGAGGTCCCTAGAAGTTCAAGTCGCGTGGGATAAAAACTAATACTTTAGTGATCTATTCCAAGGAGTAAAATACGGCTTTAGATAGTATGTGGAGGAAAACGCATTATTAGCACCGTTCCAAATAATTGAAGTAAAAATTTTAAATACATAAATTGTTTAGTTTTGAAAGAACATATATGCAACACGACATACTTTGTTATTTTTTCTTTTTAACACCGAACTAACTTAGCATTTGAACATTTCCTGAAAACATTTTCCCTTCTTCTCAATCATATCATTTATATCTCAGACTTTCATCTGAGATATTTAACAAAAATAATTAACAGTTGAATGTAAATGAAATTAACAAAAATAAAATTGGGTTAAGTGGTTTAAATTGGCATCGAATAATATAGGAAATTTTTATATAAAAAAATATAAGAATTTGCAGGTATGCCTCACCTTGTATATCATGCAATGTTGGAAGACGTAGGCCTATTTTAATTTACCATGTTTAATTTTACCAGCACGTATAATGAACTATTTTACCTCGTTGATTTGTCAAAGTTAACTTTCACAAACTTCAAACTTTCAAAGATAGATGTTTTTTATTTTGAAAAAAATCAACGAATTTAACTATACAAAGCCAGTCCTTAAAGTTCCAAAGTGTGTTCTTAAAATAGAGTTTTATAATAAGTTTCAATACACGTGATTTTTCATAGCAATATTTCCTACCTAACTTCAAATCTGCATTATCAATACTCAATCTAAAGACAATTCTTTTTGCCTCGAGCCACAGAGCTTTGTTCTTGTTTTCATTACTTGTCCAATATTTTGCAATCATGATTTTCTACTGAAATGAAATTGTTTAATCCATGATATTATTTGATAACTCATCACATTAGTCATTCGAATTCATTAAAGTTCATATCTATGAAATTTGTCTCTATCTTTACAAAATTAATCTGGTTCCAAAATGTAGTTATACATAAAAGACATAAGTTGCTGACCCATTATCTTTTTTTCAAAATAATGTAAAAGTCAACCTTAAAACCCAGTACTAATAAAACAGTTAATTTTGCTTGAGCGTTGAAAATTACAATCCTTAATGATTTTTTCTTGTTTCAGGTATAATACAACCCTTTCCTGGAGTAAGTAGCAATAGTTCTTAGTTTTTATCATTCCAAAAACTGTATAATTAGTTCTTAATTGAACAAAAAAGAACCAAAATCACTCACTATTCACTGTTGGATGTTTTCAGTTTCCTGAACAGAGAGAAACCTGATCATCAAACTTAATTAATAGACTCCCACTGTAAATTAGTTATTAACTTCTTAGATAAACAAAAAATGTATAAAAAAATCTTAATATTTGTAGAGGTATGTGTAACTTACAGAAAAGACAAAGCATGTGAGGGCAGTCAATTCAATAGACAACGTAGGCTCAGGTGTGGAAATTGGTTCAAGTCCTGGTGTCATTGTTATATATTTACCAGACAGCCTTAACAGCCTTAATCGGACGGAGTTGGCTACTATCCTGAATATTTTATAAAGGTGTTAATATCACAAAGCGTTTGTTCCAACAATTAGTTGATAATAACTTAATATGATTCTATTTACACATAAACCTTTACTTCGTTAACTTTGATCTAAAGGTAGAAGTCACCTCTTGCGCGCCCAATGATCCGGATATGTGACCGTTCGTTACCGGAAACCAGGTCAACTGTGCACTCGGTGGCTCTGCGTGGGTTGAGCCCTGCATTCTCTCCTCAGAGCTTCCCACTCTCAGAAAATTTACAATATTTATTCCTTTAAAATATTGGTGAATCAATTTAGCCGAAGTTCACTTATTTATGTATCTATATGTTCAAAGATTTTTGTTCACCTCCATAACAAAATCTCATATTTTTCAAAACTTGTAACATTGGAACACCCTTGCTTTGTTCAATAAAACGTAATAATTGCTTTTTAATTTTAAGTAAACGTTATTAGTTACTTTGGGCTTTTTCGCTGAACTCGCTCTTTCTAGATGGTATGATATTATTCTGCACACAAAAATCATAAAATTAATCAATGTATGTACAAGTATGTTGTATTTGCGTCGCCAAATAATGTTGTGCTTCACTAATAGGCTACTTCACTAATCGTTATTACCCTACATGGTTACTAACGGTTAATTACTTTCTTGGTGTTAAGACTATTAATGGAAAATCTAATTCCATGTAAGTAGTGAACTCAAAACTATTTTATGTTAGTTAGGTGTGGATTGCTTCCATTAAGCCAATAAAAATTAAATTTTGATCATGAAGTAATTTTATGAAGAAAAGACGGACAGACGTATGAACACTATCTCATTTTCAAAGTCGTAAGGTTTGAGAGGAATATTGAAAATTAGTTGCGTACGGTTTATTCGTAGCATTTATACTACTATAGCTTCAACATTTGTTATGCTTGTAATTTTTTTGCACATTTCTTGTTTTTTGATGCATGAAGAATTCCCAATAGTATTAAAACAATGCTACAAAATATACCTACAAGCTTTTAATCTATTTGCTGGTTTTATGAGCAAACTTTATTAAATTTATTAAAAAGCTTATGACATTATTATCACTGTAAAAATCATATTCTAAAAATATTAGCTTATATATACAGAACTTTACGTATCATATTTTACAGCAACATTAAATTCGATAGTTACACTAATTCTGTATTTTCACCAAACTCTTATAAAAGAAATCTATAGAATTTCAATGCTATGAAATGGCTTAGCCGTTTCAGTTAACCATTTAGACTAATCGTGTACTAAACCATGCATGACATGAGACGGTTTACAAAATTCTTCTCTCTATGGGTTAGACGTACGGTCACAAAGTGGTCATCCAAGGGCTAGACAGATTTGATGACCACTATTTGCATTTCAAAGACGAGGGTGGGTTTCATTGAAGGACCAACTGCTGAGTAATTTTCCGAATAGGACCCCAACCTAATTACACAGTGGCCAATACCATATGCATTTCAAAGCTTGCATTTTAAAGCTAACTGAAATCTGTCTCCTAAGCATTAGTTCTAGGTGTCAAAAGGTTTAAGTAAAATTTTCATCGTAATATGAAGCAAACAACTAATACATTCATAAATATGTAAACAAACAATAAATACTGCTAAGTCATTGATATTATGAGGTTAGTTGTGGTACATATCATCTAGACATTTATAAATTGCTTTCATTTGCTTATTCCCTTTCCTATTTTTATTATTTTATTTTTCAATGGATTTCAGTCCTTCTATGCTTTTTTAGTTATTCTATTTACTCAAATGACTAAATATTGAAAAATTAAACTTTTTCAGCAAAGCATACAATAATAAATTGTAAACATAGAAATGTAGGTAATTTACACCCTATGTAACACTTTATTTAAGAGATGAGTCATGACAAATCGGCAAAACACCAATCTGCCCACTTACTCCCCACAGACCCTCTCACTTCAACACCCCCGGTCATTTTTCACCCTGATAGTCCTTCTCCCAGTCACACCTGGTTCTTCATGTTCAACCACTTTGTCACTTATAAACATATGCTTATTCAAAAATGTCAATAATAAGTAAAGAAATTAAAATTTTATTGCCAACTCAGGTCAGATTAAAACGAAATAGTGGTGGTTCTAGTATAATTTTGTATTTGAAAAATATACAGCATATTGTATAAAAGGAATATACTCAAGAGGGTTTCCAAGACAAAAATTAATTTGCTGAAAATACTCGATTTCCGAAAGTATCAAGTAGAAGTCTGACAGTACATAATCTTAATCATCATGTATAAATCGTTTTAATTAGGTAAGGATAAGTTTTGACGATTAAACTGAAAAAGGTGGTAAGGTATAAATTGTGTAAGTAGAACTAAAATTTTCACAACTTATTTAAAACAAAGACTAAATCAATATATTTCTCATTTAAATACTTTTTCACAGCATGAAATACTACAATATTATAATTAATACAATAAATTTTAAAAGTTTAAACTCTTTCGTACTCTGACTGAAAACATGTATAAATACTAAAGATCGCACTCTGGTCGAAATTCGACTAAAAGGTGAGTTAAGCTGGGCAAAATTAGTTAAAAAAATGTATAACTGAAATATCTGTTCTTCCTAAATTACTAGCATTTTTTAATACAAAAGCTGTACGATGATTCAATAAAATACCCTTCTTCTTAGATAATCATTGAAATTTTGAAGGATTGTAGGACATAGCTCTGGGGTCCAATGAGAATGACAGTGAGACTCTCCTCATCTAAAATACACTATCTTTATAACGATAGTGCGCGGATTTGTTAAGTTCTTAAATTAACAAAATAAACTATAAAGAAATATGAAACTCATTTTAATCAACCATTAATAACATTGAACTAAATGTAAACATCATAACAATAATAAAGATCATATGATATTGACAATAACTCTACATCACTCCTCCCCCTCGAATTTACATGGCCGAATATGGTTAATATGTCTTCTCCAAACCTGACCATTGTCCATGTCAATTTGGTAGTGCAATATGCCATCTTTACAACTTATATTTCCAAATTTCCATCTTCCATCTTTTCCAAAATTGCGCACCTGAACTCGGTCTCCTGCATGCAGTACCCTTTTGATTTTTTTGCGAATTTCTGGTCGTTGCCTCTGATCTTGAAATTTCTTCATTAGATCCAATCTGGTCTACCGAACATGAGCTCATAAGCCGAGGACCCTGTGGCGTTTGTGGCGTTCCTCAGTGACATTAAAAGATGATTGATTTTGAAAGCCAAATCTCCTCCATCATCTTCCATCGCAGTTAGTTGTTTCTTGATAGTTTGGACAAACCTCTCTGCTTGTCCGTTAGTTGCAGGGTGGTAGGGAGCTGATAATTTGTGAGTAATACCACAAGCTTGTAAAAATTGGTTGAAAATAGATGATGTGAAATTTGATCCATTGTCCGAAACTAATGTGAAAGGATAACCAAAAGTAGAGAAGAGTTTTCTAAGTTGCTGAATACACCAATTTGACGTTGTGGTTTTGGTTGGTATAACTTCAACCCACTTTGAATAGGCGTCAACGACAACCAAAAAATACTGACCCTGAAATGGTCCTGCAAAGTCTATGTGTATACGTTGCCAAGGGCCTGATGGGGCCAACCAAGGATGGACATCTACTTTATCGGGTAGGTTTTGCTTCATACAACATGAACGGCAAGATTTAACTAGATCTTCTATGTTACGGTCAATGTGTTTCCAGTAACAAAAACTTCTTGCAAGATTCTTCATTTTTACTACACCTAAGTGTCCTAAATGAAGTTCGTTTAGAACCTTACCTTGTAATGATTCAGGAATTACAACCCTTGAACCACGGAAAATGCAGCCATCATGTAGTGAGTACTCATTATTATTCAGACCAATGCGTTCCAAATCAGAGCCTTCTTGAAGAGCCCTTAAAATGGGTTGTAAGTATTTATCGTTCTCAGTCTCCTTTGCAATGTTCTCATGGGTTACGGGCATTGTTTCAATTTGGTTCATGAAAAAGGCTTCATGTTGATCTATTAGGTTTGTTGGTGGATGTTCAATCGGAAAACGTGACATGTAGTCGGCATTAGCATGTGATTTCCTGTTCTTGTACTCAATAGTATAATCGAAACCAGAGAGAAAGTGTGCGTAGTTAAAAATACGTGTAGCAGTCATAGTAGGCAAGGTCCTGTGTGGGTCGAAAATTGAAACGAGGGGCTTATGATCTGTTATGAGGATAAACTTTCTGCCATAACAATATTGATAGAACTTTTTCAAACCCCAGTATATGGCTAGTGCTTCCTTGTCGATCTGGCTGTACTTTTTTTCACTTACAGTGAGGGATCGAGAAGCGAACGAAATGGGTCGTTCAGAGCCGTCTTTGTAGCGGTGGGAGAGGACGACTCCTAATCCGATAGGGGAAGCGTCAGTAGCTAGCACTAAGGTTTGATCAGGATCGAAATGGGCAAGTACTCGGTTACTAGCTATTTCAGCTTTAACCTTCTCAAAACATTTATCACATTCTTTGGTCCATACGAATTTAGTGTGAGCTTTTAACAGGTTGTAGAGTGGATTCAAGATTGCAGTTAAGTTAGGTATGAATTTCTGGTAATAGTTGGCCAAGCCTAGAAATGTTCGTACCTCTGATACATTTGACGGTCTCTTTGATTTTAGGATTGCTTCCACTTTGTCCTTGTTCTTGTGTAAACCATTTTGATCTATTGTGTGGCCAAGGTAGTTGATTGATGTTTGGAAAAACTTGCATTTGTCTTTATTCAACTTAAGATTGTTTTTTCTGATAACGATCAAAACACGTTCTAGTCTCTGTAAGGTTTCAGATTCAGTCGAGCCTTGGATGATGATGTCGTCGAAAAAACACTGAACACCATCAATTCCAAAAAGTATTTTGTCCATAAATCTTTGCCATAAGGCAGGAGCAGTTTTGATTCCGAACATTAGACGATTCACCTTATACTGTCCCTTATGAGTACTGATTGTTTGTAGTAGTGAACTTTCTTGATCCATAGCCATATGTAAATATGCGTTACTGATATCAAGAGTACAGAAGTATTTTCCTCCGTTCATTTTTGCGAAAATGTCCTCAATACGAGGGATCGGGTATTTTATATCCTTAATTTGTTTATTTAGCGTCACCTTGAAGTCGGCACAGATTCTGACCTTGCCACTGGGTTTCACTACTGGAACGATTGGAGTTCCCCAGTCACTTTGGTCAACTTTAGTTATGATTCCTATACTTTCCAATCTGTCCAGTTCTTCTTCTACTTTAGATCTTAAGGCATACGGCACTAGGCGAGGTTTCATGTAAACAGGCTTTGCATCTTCAAGTAGTTGTATATGTCCTTCAACATTAGGAATAACACCAATACTTTGATCAAATACATCATTGTAATTCTCAATCAGTTTATCGACATCTGCGTGTATGTGTGAATTTGTAATACTTTTCAGGTCAGCCCAATCTAGTTTAATTTCCCTTATCCACTCACGCCCAAAGATGGGATCAACATTTTGATTGATTACGTATAGCTTGCCAATGAAATCATGATTCTTGTACGTGCATTTCACAAACACATACCCAACAGGTTCAAAAACCTCCCCAGTGTAAGTACGAAGTTCCACTTGTGTTTTGTGGATTAGTTTATTCAGTCCTAGATTTATGTAATCATTGTATGAAATCGTGCTCAATGCCGCTCCAGTGTCTAACTCCATTGTTATTTCACTTCCCTCAATGTTCACTCTCAAATTAAATTTGTCTGTGTTTCTTGAAGTTATCATGTTCATTTCATAGCACTCATCTTCTTCAACTAAAACATCAGCTTGGCAGGTGCTTCCGTAACTCTTGGATTTTGTTGAACTATTCTCGCTGAGACATACTCGAGCAATGTGACCAGTCTTTCCACATTTTCTACAGTGGTGTTCAATAAATTTACATGTATCCGCTTTATGTTTTTCGTCACCACATCTGTAACACTTCCCTTTAAGGTACTGGAATGTAATTGAACCCTTGTTGGGACCCGTGGATTTATTTTTCACTCCACTGTTAATGCCCAATCGTTTATTTGGTGACTTAGAATAAACCTGATTCATTTGGGCTTTTTGTTGTGAAGAGGACATCATTGTATTTTCAGTTTTAGAAAGTTCCATTGTCTTAGCAGTATTTAATACTTCCTGGAATGTCTTGTCTGATTCTTCTTGTAGTAGTTTTGTTCTTATGTCAGAATCCCGAAGTCCCCTGATAAACTGTAACCGTAACATCGTGTCAGCTGTAGATCTTCCACAAGAGCATTTGAATTCACAAGGGGTCGCTAGTTTCTTTAGTTCAATTGAAAAATCAGTAACAGATTCACCCACCATTTGTTCTCGTATTATAAAATTATGCTGCCGTGCCCAAACGCTTGGTTGAGGGTCCAGATATTGCTTTAATAACGCAATTAGATCATCATACCTTTTCTGAAGTGGCGTATCAGGTGCACAAATGTTATAAAGCTTTTGATGTAATGTAGGGGGCAGGGAATTAAAAAGAATGTATGTCTTTGTTGTTTCGTCTGATATGTGTTTTAAAAAACATGAACACTTCAAGTCTTTTTGTAAAATTTTCAAAAGATTCCTCTTCACTGAATGGTGCAAATGAAATATGGGACGTTGTTGATGCTTTATTGTCAGTCGAAATACCCTTTGTATTATCATTAATTTCTTGTGTAGGATTTGTAGGTATAATGGGTTTCAATTGCCTCAACATAATCTTCAAGTTAATAAATACCTCTTCCATGTCCATCTTGTAATTCATTTCATCATCCAGTTCAGTGTCATCTACTAGTAGTTCGATATTCTCTTGAGCTTCAATAAATCTAGTCCATGTTGTGTTCAGATGCTCCAGACGTTCGTCGACTTGCCTGGAATCTATTTCATGATTATTCAACTTATTTGTTAGCTTGGTGAATTGTGTCTTTATTGAAGTTCTAATTCTTTTGTAGTTGTTCAAACTAAGTGTAATTTCTGTTGAATCCATTATTTTGTTCAGTTTATTTTATTCTTTTTCCATCGTCGCCACTGTTAAGTTCTTAAATTAACAAAATAAACTATAAAGAAATATGAAACTCATTTTAATCAACCATTAATAACATTGAACTAAATGTAAACATCATAACAATAATAAAGATCATATGATATTGACAATAACTCTACAGGATTTCTCCTACGATTCACATAAGCTAAGGAAAAAAGAATCATAGGGTACTTGCCTGTCAATGTATAGAATTTCATGTTGCATAATTCTAATAATGAGTTTGAATGGAACTAATTGCGCCCTAGTATACAGCCCATAAATGTCCTGTACTACTTTTATGAGCAACTGCAAAAAAATAAATAATAATAATAATAATAATAATAACAAACGTTCACCACATTTACTTTATACGGTTATATTATGGTTTGCATTTAATAGATACTGTTTAGTTAAGTAGTCAGTTTTATCGACTTTCAAAAAATATTTATTTTTTATTTGTTATCTGGCCAAAGGTTTTTTGTTAACGTCTAATCTAAAACCTTGTCGTCTAAATTCTTGTTAGAAAGATGTTTATAATTAACATTAATCCTTTTTCCAAATCTATGGATCCAGATCAAGGGTACAAGGCGAACATTTCTTCCTGTCTTTAATAATGGTTTAGTATGACTTATTCTGTATAAAACAATTTTTATAATTCATTAGATTTTTGTCTGTTTTTACTAAAAACGCCAATCCACCTTCCTCTGCAGAACTTATTCTGATGAACGTTTCTAATTAGACGAAACAACTAAGAATTTAAATCAAAAGAGTTAACTTGGATAACTCCATGGGAAAAACAACAATCAGCTGATTAAATCAGGGTTTTATGCTAATTTCGTTGAGGGAATTACAATTTGCTGAACTGGCAGTTTCAAAAATTATTCGTTTGTTTTGCAAATTGAATCGCCTAAGAAAATGAGAGTTCTCTACAAATAACAGTACAAGTGTTTGTGAACCATTTTTTTTAAAGTTCATTTGTAGTATTTAATTTTAAATTACTAATAAAAATTGAAATAAATACTGTTTATTATTAAAACTTAAATTAATAGATTGGAAATTTCAGTTCATAAACATTTAGTTTACAATAATTTAATTTCTAAATATTTTGCTTTAAAAATACATATAATCAATTAGTGGTTAAAGTTAATGATAAACAATCATGAGATTATAGTAATATGCAATTATAGTTATTGTTGCAATTTTAACACAGGAATTTATTTTGAAAAACTTAAAATGTGTTTTTACTTAAATCTTTTTCACGTCAATTCACTGTATACAATACAAATACTGTATAATTATCCTCAAAGGTTTTTTGTTTAAAATATTACGAATTACCAGAGAGCTCATCGTGTTAGCGCAACCCCTCCCTCTACTCGTAGAGTTTTATTGCTTCACCTCATGTCGCAAGGATCATGAACGTCTGTAGGGGAGATCTCATTTGAGATTCCTCTGATCAAATAATTTCAACTTAATAAAGATACGACTATTGGGGGGGGGGAGGGGAGACCGTTTAATATCGGAGAGCTCGCGCTTCTGCTTGAGACACAACACATGTCGAGAGTCTGGCCCAATTATGTTGTACACGTGAGAACATTTCGGTGATTTTTATAACAGGCCTACTAATTATTTATACTATGTAAAGTTTTGTTTTTAAAATATAACATAAGGTTAGATGGAAAATATACTATCAATAATTCAAAGCAAGCTATTATTACTAATTTTAAATTAAAATTAGTATATATTTCCAATAAGAAGAGCTTTCCACGATGAACAAGCTATTATTATTTAGTCGATTATTATTTATTATTGAACTTTGCTTGAAATATTTTGGGACTGTGGAATTTCTCATCCCTATAAGATCCGTACACAGCAAATCTGCGTTCTATCCTATGGCTTTACATATTATGTAAAGCCATGTTAATTTTATGTCTTACATTTCTTCTTAGTAAAATGAAGATGAGATTTAAAAAAAAAAAAATACAAAACACGTCCATATGATACTAATCTTGGTAAGAAAGTAATGCAGATTGACTAATAAAATATTTATTATTAATATAGAATCCTTCTTAGATATTAAAACAAGAACCTACTAAAAGTTTGACTTTAAGTTTATTTTTAGATTTTATTTTTTGATATTTACTCGAAACTAAATGAACAAAAACTTTACTTATACCTACTGTTTCACAACCTAAACACGGTTTTGGTTTGAACAGTTTTATCCATATGACATTATAAAAACTATCATTATTTGGGATTCTAGATACCATACAAGCTATACAAAGCAATACAAAGCTTTTATTTCGATGTATTATGTAGGGAATCATGCTGTAAACCAATACTAGAAATAAAATATATTTCTATATGAGTGAAGCATAGATAACTTATTTCCTCGATTATATTTCCGGGTGATATTTTCCTTAATCATCAAGTACTTTAATAAATTTGACAACGAAATTCTGCAAAGAAGGTTTCTTCAACAGATATCCAAAGATGAAAGCAATTACTTATCAATATTTTAAAACAATAATCTTTACCAGCAGGTTCTTTGTTCTTTTTCCTCTTTTCATTATTTTTTTTCAATTACGACAATCTATTTGATTTAGTAGGCAATATTCCCATAACTTTTAATTAAAAGTTAAAGCAGTATTGCTCATCCAGTTAAATGTCTTTCGTTATTTTCACTTTTTTTACTCAATTAAGATAATTCATACGTAATTAAAAACAAATTTCTTTTCTAACAATACTTATTTATATAGTCATTGTTCAATATTGAGTGAGGTTATTTTTGTGACGGTACCGTACCTTGCCTGCTACAATAAATTTGTAATTAAACTTGTATAAGGCTTATCAATATTAATTCTCATTTTACCTTCTGCTTATTCAACCTTATGCCGACGACTGTTTGTTATATATTTTTGACCTTTTTTCTTTTTTATGCAAACATAATCCTGTATTTAATTACTATCAGAGAGATGATTTACAACGGTAATCTATTGAGGGCTGCTCGTCTCATATTGTACATACTCAATGGTTTTTCGTCTTTGTCCCGGTTCAAGAAGTTAGGGGTTTAACCACGATATGTCCAGTTTTACTACTGGTTTTAAACAATTACCCTAAGTGTTTTGGTCCACTCTATTTGAATTAAATATGTGATAGACAAGTATTTGTACTAATGACCAAATTTAAATATTAAAGATTCGATTTCCTTACTAATCCATTGCTGTAAATCATGCAAGAAGTACCAGGTGTGGATGACGCAGGATTAACGGGTGGTGTCTTGTGAAAAATGTCCAATGGGGTGTCGAAGGGAGGGGAGGCTTTTGAGGGAATCTATAGATTTCTGTAAAACTTCCGATGCAGAAGTTACACGTGACTGACTGTGCTGCTTATTTGGGAAACAGTAATAATAATTCAGATTTTCAGATTTCTGATAATTTATTCCAAAATCAAATACATACCAGTACAACAAATAAATAAATTATTCTAATGTGGAATAATTACTATTCATAAGGTTGTATTATTGGGAATCTAAAAGGCTTCTTCCTAACATTTTGGCACTGAGCTTAGATCTTTGTCAAGTGTTCACTGTAACACTAGTTTTGATGCAAAGACATGATACAATTAAAAAATAATTAAATGTTAAAATATAAGTCTGTAATATTACGTCACGAAAGAAACATATTAATGTAAATGTTTCATGGACAAAGATATCTTATTTCTTTAACACGTCTAAAAGACAAATCATGCATCTGTTAGTATTGGTTTATTTTTTATATCGAGACATATTACAATTTGGATGAAGTGAGTACCTTTTTCAAAACAATGTTTTGAAACCCTACTTTGAGAGGTTTAGGCCTAACACTGTCCTGCCAGTAGACTATAAGACCAGTAGTCTATATTAGACTCTTGTCTAAAAGACCTAGTCTTACACTATCATAAAAAAAATTCCTTTTCAGTCTATGCAAAAACGAAAAACCCTTGGACTCAGGACAGCTTGAAATATCCATCTAAAAAAACCTATTATTCGGACATTCAATACAATATTTCAATTTTGTATTCTTGGGTGCAATGCAATATTTATAATATTTTGTAATGTTGAATTTTTTAATATTGTTTGTAATATTAAATATTGTCTCTGCTAGAGTTCCCAGGTGCATTAATAACACTAGGAGTAGGCTACAATTATTCGTAAATGAACGGGCTGAAGATCGGTGACCTTAAATGTAACTAGGCCTAATATGTAAATAAAATATAACATGTGCCAATAATCTAATTGATTAGATACGCTAATAAAAGAGTATACCAACTAAAATTTGGATTGGCCTATTAAAAAAATAAATAATTAAAATTATTTAAACTAAACACTGTACTAAGAAATAAGCTATTTATTGGTATACTTTTTTATGTTTAGCTTAAATATATTACTGACTTATATTTTTAGTAATTGTTCCTTATCATAACAATATTACCTTTTCCCACGAACTTCTTCTTCTGATTTATGATGAAACCACATCGATCCTTTCAGATAATTTTCATAGATTTCTTAGAAGTTGAAACAAATAAAATGTCAGAAAGTAAAATCCATGGGCTAAATTAATTATAAAACTTTGGGAATCAAATTCGTAAGATATTAATATAGACCCAACATTAACAATTCTATAATTATTTCATTTGTTACACTGCAACGAAAGAAGAATATGTATATGGCATCAAATCAAATAAAGTTCTTAATTGTGTAATATAACATTCAAAAAAAAGTTTTTAAATCGATGAATTTATTCATCGTTAACAGAAGATGTGAACAGCTTCTCAATACCATTCAAAGAATGACAAAACGGTACTTAAGTGTTATCAACTCAACAAAATCACTAACATGCTTTTTACAATTTAACAACTTAACGGTGATCCTTACAGTATCAAGAAGATATCTTTCGTGTTTAAAACTAAAAAACTCAAGCGCCACAAATACAGCCTCTACGCATTTCCTAACGGAAATTCAATTACGGATTAATAGTGAGATTAATCATTCGAATAATTTCGCCTATAAAAAACAACTACAATATATGCGGGGAACTACTGCAAAAGTTTGAATTCGATAAGACCCTTCCTTCGAGGGAAATCGTTCGCCATTGAAATTGAATTTCATTAATACATTAAGGCACCGACGGTCATATATGAGGAGTTCTCTCGTCTCAGAGTTATTCATGCAATTATTGTTATGCTGCCCTAAATGTTTTTAAACAGTCGAAACCTCGTCAAAACCCCTATATCAAAAGCAAAAAAGGGGTCAGGAAATACTACACGTATGGAGTCTCGGGTAGCAGCTAGTCTTTCATAAAACAAGCTTCCTACTTAGGGAGGGAGTGTAAGATGGATAACTCGTTTTGAGATTCTGTAATGTAATAAAGCGTGGGGTAAGGAGCGCCGTGGGGAATTCCCGCAGCTTAACACGTGGTGAGTATAAACTCTCCAGAAATAGGCTAGGATTATTATTTTATCTGGTTATTTTTCTTAAACCATTTATGAGCATCTAATTTTTGCTATGCTACAAACGTTCTTCAAACCAATAAAAAAAATTAAGTAATGACGTCATTGTTAGAAAAAAACATCGATGATTAATTTACATATCGCAGTAGGCCTATATTTTAATCTAATCATTTTGACAATTGCAATGCAATTGCATGATTTGCAATACTGGAATGGTAGTAAAGATTTAAACTATTGAAATTTTGCAAATGCAAAAAGGTTTAATCCTTAAAAGTTCAACGAGCTCTTATGTGCAGCTGAAATTAATAAATTTTGCAATTCTCAAATTTAATCTTAACCTATTTTTTAGATATATTATACAGTCCCAATTTTTTTATAAAAATGCAAAACCATTTTAATTTTGCGAGGAAATTCACTTTGCTGTTTTTAGATTCTTAGTTTTAGGTTATTTTTCACCTTATATACGGTTTCTAATGGATCGTATAGTTGCGCCACTGTAGCGATGTATCTCCTCGAGTTTCAGGAACTCCAAATAACAGTTCCAGGAACATTGATTTCTAACATCAGAAATTTTGAAGAGTGTAATTATGATTCCTTACCTGATTTTCATCCCTCAATGATAAATTTCCTTTATCAACAATACATTTTTGAGGGAATTCTATGTTCTATGATTTGAAGTTGACCTTCGTTTCTTTGAAGTTCTATGACAATTTTTAATATAGTTCTTCTTATGGTTATCTCGCATTGACTTGTCTTGCATTATCGTAAGTTTTCAACCTATTACTTAAGTTTCAAGTTATTGCCTTTCAGTTGACTTCCTCCTCATTAGCTCAGGTGGACCCTGCTAGCTGGAGGGGGGATGGGAGGACGCACCCGCGCTTGGGTTCAGCATCCTCAGCGTCCGGGCCTCCGGTGGTCCCAGCAGAAGACTTCTCCTGTTTATCGTAGGCGGTCATTGAGGAGTCCAGAACCAAGCACGATTACAGCATCCTCCCTCCACAGTAACATTAAACTCCACCTGAAACAATATATTTATTAATCAATCTTGTTACTGAAAACATCCAAAAACACCAAGCAGCCATTATAGGCTGTGTTTTCTCTTTTATTTTTGAAAGAAATGTGAACCAGTATCTATGGAAACAATAATTGAACCTTCATGCAAACGCGTTGTTTTTAATTAAACCAAAAATATAATTAGAGCATCAATTTTTATACCAAATGATGATTAATTTAATTTACATACAACATAGTTTTTTTTTTACATTTAGTAAAATCGCCCATAGATTCAATTAAATTTGTTGAAAATAGCAATATTAATTGATAAACGCAATTACAGTTGATCGGTTTTAACACTCATTGTTGTGAAACGCATTTACCTTGAAAGTATGCAATATAAAACAAAAAACTCAATTGCAAAACAAATTTTGAAAACTGTTTAAAATGAAATATGGATAGTATGAATACAAAAGACTGAAGTATACGGGTTACGTGATTACCCGTATGTTCAGGAAACTACGTGACTTGTAATATGCGCTCAGAACATATTAAACATTTCCTTCATCACCACGTATAATGTAGTAGGTATGTGTTGTGGGAATGAAACTATTTCATACCTGGAATTCTAAATAAGTTTCATAAAATACGTTCTGTATCAGAATACATTTTCTTAATAGAAAATTTTATTTTACCTGTCTTTTACAGGTACCGTCCTTCATACTCATGACAGTACCATTTTTTCTCCAAAGTTACAAAGTAGAGGGGATTTAGGCTGTCAAGCAGCCTTTTATAAGACTTCAGGTTTTGCCATTCCCAACTACTACGGTCAGTGCTACATCTTCCTGTTTCTTTTCTTTTAAGCTATAGGACTGTTATGCTTAAGAAATGTTACATCGATTTATTTAAAATGATGAATAATTGTATTGACATAAGAAAAAAGATTAAAACAACCATTGGTCCTTTTATGTAGTTAGCTGATTTTAATACCCATCGTTTGTCCATAACGTATATTCGTTCAGTTACGAAGATAAATTGTGTAAGCCTATGCCACATCAAATGTATTCGTACTAATAATTATATATTTAATAATAATCTTAATGTGCCTGTAGAATAATGATTGTTTTACTTGAAGCTATATTTCATCCATATACGATAGTGAAAAAATATTATTTATGGGAATTATATTTTATTTATTCCTTTCAGACTATCGAATCGAAAACCTTTTTTTAGAACATTGCACTTGTTAGGAATAGGGGTATTTCGAGCGGGAACACTTAATTTAGGCTCGTAAATTTAACAATTTTTTGAAAATAATACTTATTTGTAAAATAAGTATTTGTGCCGATACTTAATTAGGTTATTGTACAACTTCTAATCCTATTTACTGGATAAAAGTTATGAATAATGTACGTCATAACCCACGTATTATTCTTTATTTGATATAAAATTATTGGTGGTTAAAATATTTTGACTAACTTAAGTCCCACTTTAGATAATTTGTTGGTCTGATAACCAAACAAAGGATTAGAAATCCTTGATTTTGATGGGAGTGCCATTCATAGTTCATTAATCAACGTGTCACAACCATTCTCTCTCTGAATGTAACTTGTCAAGTTCAGATACCAGAAGAAAATGTGCTTGGAGGAAGCTTAAGTGTATTTTCTCCATAAGAATCAACTTTATTTAAGTTAACTTTAAATGGTCATCTAATCATGGTCATCTTTAAATGGTCATATTATCAATTTGACCTTTGGAAAAGTTTGTCACCCAGGTGGTAATGAATTGTTTGCAGTTAAAGTAGATACCTTTAAAATTACTTAAAATACCTTGTTTTATTATTAAGTCAATATGTGGCTTTACTATATTAAAGATTTTCAATTATTTGAGTACAATTACTCACTCCCTAGTTTCAAAAGCATTTGCACATATGTCAGTGTTACTTTAACAATCAATCCCCTCCCCTCCCCCACTTCATCAACAGCTACTCTCGTCAACTTTGCTAGCAATCTTAGACTAACAAAATTGTTTAGTTGCTGATATCCTTTTGAAACTTTTCTTATTTTTGTAGGAAGACATGTAACTAATCTAAATTAAACTTTTAATAATTTAATTTCAAATATAACAGAAAACTATCGTCATCAATAAATATATATATTTATTTTGTATAAAATTAACCAAAAGATAAATGAAAAATCCTTTCTGGTCGAGGGAATGTCTTTCTGTTCAGGAACGTAAAAGACCGGATCTCCTTTCTTGCAGAAAATCAACAAAGCTTCATCAATATTTGTAGACAATACGTTTGCCCAAAGCCTTGGTTGCTTTTGTTCTTTTATTATTATTTCCTTGAATGGAGATACCATTGCAATTCTTGCAATATAAGGAAGAAAATAAATCGGTGGATAAACAAAGTTTGCCAGTTAATTCTGGGTTTGTTTTAATTTTAGGAAATTTTATGTATTGTAGTTTTTTGTACACATCTTCAGAATGTGATACATGCATAACAGCCATAACGACATTATTTACAGTATGATAACGTATGCGATTAAATTCCATTAAAGTCTCTCTCTCTCTCTCTCTCTCTCTCTCTCTCTCTCTCTCTCTCTCTCTCTCTCTCTCTCTCTCTCTCTCTCTCTCTCTCTCTCTCTCGAGTTGAGGTCGAGCAGCCGAAGGGTAAGCATTATCTGTATTGTGCTCTGTTATCTTGCCCAGTGATAGGGGTTTTCCAGCCACTGCAATAGCAGGTATATTCAGCTTTCATGTTTGGTTATGTACAAAGAACAATATTCATCATAATTTAATTACAATGAACTGTAAAAAGTGTCAAAACACTATTGAATCGAATTCTTCTCATTTAACATGCTTAGAATGTAGTGGTAGTTTTCATTTGAGATGTATTTCTAATCTGACACAATGTGAGTTTGAATTTTACCAGTCATCGAATAAACCATGGAAATGTGTGGTGTGTGAGGGAAATAAATCTTTAAGAGATGATGAGACACCTGTTACTCCGATAAGTGAAAAATCTAAATTAATGTACAGTCAATCTGACAATTCGGACTCTGATAAATCAGAGAAAAACGGAGCAAAGAAAAAACAAATATGTGGTGTTTGTAGGAAAGGTTATTCCTTTAATGCCCACCGTGCTCAGTGTGTAACGTGTAAAGTAACTTTTCACTTCCGTTGTGTTAGTGTGTCGAAAGAACAGTTTGAAAAAGATAAGAAAACTTGGAAATGTAGTACATGTAACCCGATCTCGCCCGATCTTCAATCAGTTGCATCGGCGCCTGGTTCTGATGGGGTGAGTAGTGCTGTGATGGAGGTTCTGAGCGAAATGAAATTATTTCGTAAGGAAGTACAAAAAACAAATCAAGAGTATTCTGAGTCACTTCAAGCGTTCCGTCAAGAGGTTTCTATTAAGAACCAAGAATTTACTGAGTCATTAAATAAATATTCAGAATGGGTTGAAGATTACGGGAAACAAATGAAAGAACTTACTAGTGTAATTGCTAAATTAATGAAAGATTATGAAGAGATAAGACAAGAAAATCTGAACTTGAAGAAAACCAATGACAATTTAATCAGACAGGTAAATAGCTTGGAACAATCAGCAAGAGATAAAACAGTTGAAATTCATGGAATTCCATTCAAAAACGAGGAAATAATAATTAATATTATCAAAAAAGTATCCAATGCTATAGCTTTCGATTTTAAAGAGGAAATGATTGATACTTGCTATAGATTACAATCAAGACTGGCAACTTCCCCTGACAGACCAGCCGGGATCATCGTACGCTTCGTAAGAAGGATTGATAAGGACAAATTTATTGAGCTGCGACGCAAGAAAAGGAACCTAAATACACGTGACATTGGCTTCATGGAGGGCAACGCTGCAGTTGTGTACATCAACGACAGTCTGACCCCCGAGAGGCGTAAGCTGTTCAACGCGGCCAGGAGTGTGAAGCGGGATAAAGAGTACACCTTCTTGTGGGTGAAGAACGGTAAAATATTCATGAGGAAAAATCAAGGTGATAGGTTTGTTGTTATCGAATCACAAGATGATCTCGATAAGCTGAAATGATGTGAGCTAAGTGGTAGGCTAACAGTATTAGTTTTTGGTTTTTATGGTTGTTGTGTGTTTTCTAAATATAATTGTCTTTGTGGTTTTGTAATGTTTATTTTTTGTTTAGCTAAATCAATTAGAAAGAAATATTTTATGTTTGTGATTTCTAGTTACAATATTTTCTATGATAGATTTAAATAGTTCACACTCTCCTTTGCACCAAATTAAAAGCAGGTTCAGTAATTTAAAGAGATGTTTAAAAATTGCTCATATCAATGTGGAAAATTTAATTGTACATAGGGACTCATTTGTTAATACTTTTCAAGATAGTGGGTTTGATATAATAGCTATAACTGAGACATTTTTAAAACCTGAAATTTTATCTTTAGCTTACAATATATCAGACTATGATTTTATTAGACATGAAAGGTTAAATAAGGAAGGTGGTGGAGTGGGATTATACATAAAGAAATTATTCACAAGTAGAATTGTGGCAACTTCACAAGCACTTTATTGTAAAAAGCCAGAATATTTGTTTGTAGAAGTATCACATGGATGGAAATTGTTAATTTATGTTGTATATCGTCCCCCAAAAGCAGGATACTTATCTGAATTGTTTGATAATGTAGCTAATTTAATACCAATTTATGACAACATTTTATTGATAGGTGATTTTAACATTGATCTATGTAGTAACAGAGAATTTGCCGATAAAGTGTATTTAATTAACACGGTAGACAGTTTAAATTTAAATATTTTACCCCTTGATCCTACTTTTCACCTACCTACTTCTGACACCCTTCTAGATTTAATGATAGTTAACGACAAGAGAAGAGTCAGAACGTTTGGTCAATCTGCGGTGTCTGGAATTTCGTACCACGATTTAATTTATATTGAATTAGATTTAAGAGTAAAGTTGAAACGAAGTGATGAGAAAATTATTGTAAGAGATTTTAAAAATATAAAATTAGATGAGCTATTAAATGAATGTTCAAAAATTTCTTGGCAAGATTTATATGATAGTGATTCAATAGATGTTAAAGTAAAAATATTACTTAATAAGTTAATTTCACTGTATGAAAAATACGTGCCGGAAAGATTTGTTTCTACTAAAAAGAATTCCTGTCCACGGATTAATCAAGATATACGCAAACTAATGAAAGATAGAGATATTTTGTATAAGAGATATGTAAGAACTAAAGATTTGGATGTTTGGAGTGAGTATAAGGTGTTAAGAAATAGAATTAAGCTTATATTAAGAGATGCAAGGAACAAACATTTTAGAGAGCTGTTTGAAACCAAAAAGTCTAGTAAAGAGCTGTGGAGAATTTTGAAAAATCAGGGTGTTGGAAAGGAACAGAAAAATCTCGTTGAACCCAATGTTGATTTAAACAATTTGAATACATATTTTTGTGGAATAAATAATGAGATAAATAATGATTTAATAGTGTGGTATTGTAATAAAAGAAATTTAGATTTAGATGAAGAAAGACTTTTCAAGTTTAAAAGAGTGGACGAAGAAATTATTTTTAAGGTGTTAAATGATATTTCATCCAATGCAGTAGGAGAAGATGGATTGCAGTTGAGATTTCTGAAATTAATTTTCAATGAAATAAAGGTAGTTTTGTGTCATGTATTTAATTTTTCATTAGTTAATTGTGTTTATCCTTCTGATTGGAAGAAATCAATAATAATACCACTACCAAAAATACCTAACCCATCTGAGTGTAAACATTACAGACCTATAAATATATTATGTGTGTTGGCCAAAACATTAGATAAGTTAGTCTATCAACAAATAAGTGAATATACAGAAACTAATAATATTTTATATAAGTATCAATCTGGTTATAGGTCTATGTTTTCTACTCAAACAGCTCTAATAAGAATAACCGATGATATTAGGTCAGCAATGGACAAAAGACGTGTAACTTTATTGATGCTTTTAGATTTTAGCCGGGCCTTTGATTGTGTCAATCATGATTTGTTAATTGCGATTCTGAAATCTTATAATTTAAATTTAAGTGTAGTTAAATGGTTCAGTTCGTATTTGAGTAATAGGGCTCAAAGAATTAGGACTGCTGGTGGATTGGTGTCCGATAGTTACATAACTCATTAGGTGTTCCACAGGGATCAACTTTATCAGCTTTACTTTTTTCACTTTATATTAATAAAATAAGTGATTGTATAAAACATAGTAAATCAATATTATACGCAGATGATATGCAGTTATACTTAAATTCCGATTTAACTAGACTTGATCATACTGTATCATTAATGAATGAGGACTTATCAAGTTTATATTTGTGGTGCAAAGATCATGGCTTGAATTTAAATATTTCAAAATGTAAGCCCATGTTGTTAGCAACATCTAGGATGTTACAAAATGTAGATTTAGATAATATTCAACCAACCGTAATATGTGGTCAATCCTTGAATTATGAAAACTCAGTCACAAACTTGGGTCTTAGATTGACTAAAAATTTATCTTGGACTGATCAAGTTGATTATATACATAAGAAAGTATACCAGTGTTTATATCAATTTAAAAGACTTTGTTTTAACCCTCCAGAACATGTAAAAAAACACCTTGTTGTGTCTTTAATATTTCCTTATTTTGACTATGCCAATGTAGCGTATTGTGATCTAAATGACGAATTAACAAACAAACTACAAAAAGCCCAGAACTCTTGTGTGCGGTATATTTTTAATCTAAGACTAGATGAACATGTTACGCCATATTTTGCAAGGTTGAAATGGCTTAAAATTAGAGAAAGGAGAGAATTAAATATACTGTCTTTAACATACAAAATTTTAAAATACCAGAAACCTGAATATTTGTTTGATGATTATACATATTTAGGTAATGCAAGTTTAAGATCCACGAGATTCGGAGAGCAAATATTGAGATGTCCTGTGCATAGAACAGTAATATATACAAAATCATTTCACGTTGTGTCAATTAGGCTTATGAATTCTTTAGAAAGATCTATAAAAGTAATAGCCAATTATGGACTGTTTGTTAGAAAAGTAAAAAAGTTATTGTTAAAGAGATATGAGTCTTAAGTGTTACTGTATTGTTATTTGATTACATAAATAGATAGTGCAAAGAAGTATATATAATTTTCAGTGTAATTTAATTTGTTATTTAAAGTTGTAATTAAAATATATTCGGATTTTGATTTTTATATTACAAACCACATTATTAAACAAAGTTTTACATAGTGCAAACCCTTCATATGTTTCATACGTTTCGTTTACATGGAGTTAACCTACCATGAAAAATATTGTAAATTAAAAATTATTATCTTATGTTTATTTTAAATTTTATATATTAACATTGTGTAAATCGTTATAATGTGTTAATTTAATTTTAAGTATGAGTTAAGAACCACAACTCTGTAAAGCTAATGTAAATGTATAATTTTTGTGCCTGTCTTAGGGGAAGAGAGGACCTTTGGTCCTATCTAAGGCAGGTTAAATAAACGCATTGTCAAATTGTCTCTCTCTCTCTCTCTCTCTCTCTCTCTCTCTCTCTTTCTCTCTCTCTCTCTCTCTCTCTCTCTCTCTCTCTCTCTCTCTCTCTCTCTCTCTCTCTCTCTCTCTCTGTATAATATACTGTTATTAATTTTACTTGAATGGCATTACATTAAGCTGTTGTGATTGTGGTCTCTTTCAGATCAATGAACTGTGGAAACTATGTCCTATAATATGAACTCTTCTTCTAACAAGTAAAATTGTGATTCTTGAAATATAATGTAAACATACGGTGAAGGTAGGATTTAAATAGTTTAAAATACCACAATAAAAAAAATAAGAAGAAAACTTGGTGTGTTATGACGACTCCTATAGAAGAAATTTAAAAGATCGAATCAAATATTTTGAGCCCAAAATTTCTGACCGTACCTATCCATAGTTGCCCAATCTGATTTTTATAAGTAAAAGATTTTTTACCAATCCAATTTAAACAGTTGCATCCTCTGATTAATAAAAAAATTAGATCCAAATGGCTATAAAGGACGCTAAACCTCTATGGATTATTATTTAATTATAACGGGCTTAAGCAGTTAGAATACAATTCTTTTTAACAAACAGGACTTTTATTCAAGTATATATCCAAAGGGTCATATCTAAATTTACGGCTTAGGAAGGAAAATTGGGGACGTTCAAAAGCGGTGGGTGCGCTCCAAAGGGAATACACACGTTGTGATATCAAAAGCGGTATTATACGACTTAGCACGTGCAAGATCGGCGTATTCGTATCTCTCGCATTAAATCCCCACACAACTCTTTTCGTGTTGGAGTAATAATTCTAAGCATTTCTTATAATATTATAAACATGAATTTTATTTATCATGAATATGAATACTTTTTAAGCAATTAGAATATTTAAACAGAGTAGAAAGTATTTTTTATATAGTTATAATAAAATTAAAATGAACTATCAATTACGCTGAAATTTTGCCTGCTGCTCACATAATTATCATTAACAATTTATATCGTATACTCTAAAACAGGCTCCGTTTGTACGGGCAAAGATTTTTTTCGCTCCAAGGATTTTTTATTTTTGGTTGATTATGGGGGTTTTGACCACCAGAAATCGATTGGCGTTGGTCCTATAGCTGGGGAAAATCCGGTTTTCACGCTAGAGCCCTTTAAAGTTCCCATGTTATCCTTAGGAAGAGTTTAATAATTGAACAAAAATCAGCTGATAACCGTAGATATAAACCTATGTGTTATATCTTTAATGGAAAATTATGCAGCACACTTCGGCCTGGCGAGTGAGCAAAGCGAACGAGCTCGTCTTGAAAATGGAAGAGGGCGAGTGAGCGGAGCGAACGAGCTTTGAGTGAGAACGAAAACAATTTTACAGAGCTTAAGCTCGGTCCCCCTGGTACTCTTACAGAAACTGTTATTTTCTTTTATGATTGGAACAATTTTTAAATCTGTTTATAAATTATCATTGTAACAATTTATTATCTAAATGGTTTATTTTCTAATGCCATGAATGTTTTAAAGGATGTCGATAACCGTGAACACCAACAAAAGTTTTATGATTCAAAGGAAATACACACAAATATTATTTGTTTACAGTGTAATAAAGTATTATAGATAGAATTTTTTTACCTATGAGGAACATCAATCAAGGAAAGAATAAATATTACCGTATTCTGTCAGGGCCTACGTATTTTTACACGAAATAATTTATATAAATAAATCATAATTTTATTGTCGGTAAGCACATGGCAATAGACAAAATCAGACATAGGCCTATATGGTTCAGTGAAAAACATACAGCATTAACAATTTATTACATTAAAAAATTCCTGGAGAGAATAAAATGGTGAATTACCTTGAAGGCTATACAGTTTATGTTTGAATAAATATAATGATAGTGCTTTTAGTTCAGGAAGGAGTTTGTTGTACATTTTCAACCCTAAGACTTTGTAACTATTTCGAGATTTTGTCAATCTGATAAAAGTTATCTCAATACATTTATTATCCCTTGTACTATAAATATAATTATCTTTTCTTAATACATGAGTGGATAAGTTGTTCTTAGTGAAACCATGAAAAATAAATAGATCTATGATAGTTTAACATTTAAATTTTTTAAGAGATTTGCAAAATTGTCTAATTTGTGGGCATCCACAAATTTAGGAAATTCTGATGACTTTCTTTTAAAGTAGCAAAATCCTTTCAATATGACTACTGTTACCCCAGAGTATGATACCGTAAGCGATAATACTCTAGAAAAAAAATAAGCAAATCTAACATAGTTACCAGAACTTAAAAAAATTTTAAGTCAACTAAATTTTTTTAAATTCTAAGCAAAAATATTACCCTAGGCAGCTGCCCGGAGATGTACGTAACATAAGATTCCCATGACCAATTATGATCGACGAAGACCCCTAAAACTTTACACTTCCTACACTGACTGTCTTCGGGAAATCTCTAAGGATGAAAATATATCTTGAGTTTTACTTTCATTCATTAAAACCTGTTTGCGTGAAACCAAGTTGATACCTCTGAGGGAGTAGTTTGTGTTAAAATCTTGTGTTAAAGGATTTTAAAACTGGAACTACTATAGAAAAAAATGTGTCATCAGCTTAAGGTATCGTATGACTGTCTAAAGGAAGATCATTAACCATATAAAACAATAAATATTTCGAGAACACTTTAAAGTATTGTGTCAAGTTTTTTTTCCTAGAACTTTTTGTGTTCTAGAAGTGCTACTTGCGGAAAGTTTTCAACATAATACATGGATTGATTTTGTTGATGAGTTTTACCATTTTTTTTATGTATGAGTCTTATCAAGTTCATTAAATTCATTATTAAATACATTCTTCATTATGGCTGAAAAATATGCTAAACATCAAATCTTTTTCTAGTCATCAAAACTGGGACTGGAATGAAACAACAACAATTTAAACCTCTAAATCGACCATTTCCGCCATCAATGTGTTCAATATATCGTGATGAGGGGTTGTAAAGTGTATTGTTATTGTTATTACTAAAGTTGTAAGGGAATATGAAGGGGTGGATTCTATTGATCTTGCAGCACTGATCATGAGCTATAAAAGACAAATGTGGTCATAACTGGCACTAGCTATCTATAGAGGGGAACTGTTTTGTAAGATAAATCAAAGTAGTTTATTTACCATTGATGTAACAAAAAGTACAAAAATTATGATCAGGAAAATAAGACAATTGGAAGGTGACCTTGTCTTTCTTACCCAGTAGTATTAACACCTACCCTGTTATAACGAGTTGGTCTGATATATTGCACATGTAAAAATGGTATTTAAAATTGTATGTTTGGAATGTGGTGACTCATCAACTTTGCAAAAATAATGGTTGATTAATGTTAAATATGTTATATATCAATCTTACACTATCGCAATATAATATAGGGGTAGGTTTTCTGAAGCATTCTTCCGACCACGTAGTCATTTCTGTTGTTCCTAAATTGTAATCTTATGTAATTTAAAATTGACCAATAAACTAGATGATTTATTAAATATATATTCACACCCATCATCAAACGGCACCATTTACAAGAAAGTTTTTTTTATATATCTCAAAATGTCTGCATTAGCCTTCGGCAGAAGCAAAATAATTTTGATTAAAAATAGTTATTCTATAAATGTATATAGAAAACAAAAAACAAACTCAAAAAATACAAACTCCATTACTCATTATTGGTATATTCATAGAATTATATTAAGAAGCAAGCGAAGACTAATTGTTGAGGTGAGTGGTCGACACTAATAAGTTTACCTGGAAATGAGTAAACTCAGCAATTATCTCACCATATTTTTATCTTTAAAATTTTAAATTCTTCTAAATAACTTGAAATACAAGTCGTAGGAATCTAGATATCATTCAATATAATCTTCCACTATGCATCCCGATTGTTTAGAAGCATCTACGTGACTACACCCGCATGTAAGCCAACCTATCTGCAGCACAGGCTCTCCGCCGGCTGCCTGCATGGTGATACGCAAGGATGAGCCCCCAGAGCGGCTTTAGTACAATTACACCGCCCTGTGGAACACACTGCTAACTGCTTTATTGTCTTCAGCTTAGCAGACAAGGAGGGCTTTATTCCAGATGAAAAATCACCGCCCCTAGTTGGGCCTCTTCGGCTCCCCTCTCGGCTTGACATTCTCTTGTTTTGCGTTTTGTGAAATATGTTTTTAAAGTATTTTCTTTAACGTGGAGAAAGTTCATCTTTGTAGTTTATGCAAGTATTTTTGGTTTAACAGCATATGAAATTATTATAAAGGATATGAAACAATGTAACCCAAAGCAGCATCATATTATTTTCATAATTGGTTAATGACAAAAAAAAACTATAATAGTTGGTTAGTATAAAAATAACCATTATAACCTTCTCTCTCTCATTTTATTAGTCAAGATGAACGCTAAATAAAGTAATAAATGAGTGTACCTACTTTGGTGCTAAATAGCCATTTTATATAAACCATTTTAAAAGCATTATGATTTTACAATTTAAATAATGTATCGATACAAATATTCAAACTTTTTAAAGTGTTTGGCTCAGGTTGTTGGTTTGGGGATGCTTTATTGTTTAGCAATTTGTGAATTGAATAAGCATTTAAACTTCCAATGAGGTCACATTTTTACAGGAATCTAAATACAAGTAAAAATTAATTTTATATTATAGAGAGGAAAACTTTTGTAGTAGAAGAGCGAATCGGTTTACGTAGAAGTAACCTCTAACCGAAAACATGTAAAATCCATTTTATGTACATAACCACTAATGTTTTACTGCTTTTTTACTAAACAATGCCTTTACTTAAGGGGATATTTCTTTACGGTAGATATTTTTGAACTCCTATTAAATACTGTTACTAATGTTAATTATTATAATCTTAAACTCATGAAGGAAAACTATAAATAATATTGAAATAATAAGCTTACAATTTATTATTTTTACAACAGAAACTTAAAAAAAAACCTAAGCAATCTAAATAAATTTTATCGTGTGGAAGAGTTTAAAAAGCTTTAAATCAATGACAAAACTAAATCCAGTCCCATCAATAACTAGCAACTAGGTCAGAATGTGATATTATTAAGAGATACTGTGTGGGATTGGGACTAAGCCCCATTAATCTAGATTTTATGGAATCCTGACTGACTAGATATGTTGTTCCAATCAAAATTGTTTAGTTTTGAAACACTTTATTCTCGCAACAGAAATATAAGAGAATCAAAACATAAGAATCAATAATATATACAGCCCCATGTGGAACTGACTCACTCACTGATTCATCTATACAAATTATAGACCACTTCGGGGTGAGCTGGAAACGTGATTTTTGGCACGCGGGTGGCTAAGGGTCTGATACCTCCGGGAAAAGTCTGAAAACTGACAATTTTTCATTTCAACCCCCTCAAAAAAAATAACGAAGGGTGGAAACCGGTAACCCCGAAATGTAAGGTTTTACTATTTTCGCTGTAACTTTTGAACAAGAGGTCCTACCTCAAATCTGAGGGGAAATCGTTAGTTGGAAATTAGATGCTCTACAAGTTTGGTCCAATGACATTTTTCCGTATCTCACCCCCTTCACCCTTAAAAAGGGGTGTACTTTCAAAACTTCTAAAATTTTTCGCCAAATTTGCGCTATTATGATTTTTTTATTTACTATTATGTAACATATATGCATGAATTTTTATTTATAATATGGCCTCAACAGGTTCTTCTTATAGTAGTAGGTATTTGCTTATTTCAGTCGAAGTTTAGACAAAAAAATTGTAAAAACACAAAATTCTTAACCTTTTTTTGTGTGAAGTGATTGTAATTCACTTTAACCTGGTGAATATACTGCCATATCGATATACGTTATACCGTTACTATATTCAATTATAGACGCCCTACAAGTTCGGTCCAGTGAAGTTTTGCCGTATCTTACCCCCTTCACCCATAAAAAGGGGCGTACTTTCAAAATTTAGAAATCTTTTCCCCAAAATTGCAATATTTAAGATTTTTTTATTTACTATTATGTATAATAGATGCATAACATTCTTTATATATTATGACTTCAACCATTTCTTTCTATAGTAGTAGCTATTTGCCTATTTCAATCAAAGTTTAGGCAAAAAAATATAAAAAATACGAAGTCCTTAACGGTTTTTCATGTAGAATGTTTGTAATTTACTTTAATCTGCCAAAAATATTTCAATATCGGTATATGTTTTGCCTTTTTTATGTTTTATTTTAGACGATCTACAAGTTTAGTCAAGTGCCATTTTGGCGTATGTCACCTCCTTCGCCCTTAAAAAGGGGTGTACTTTAAAAACTTTTAATTCCTTTCAAAAAATTTCGCTATTTTAATATCTTTTATTTACTATTATGGCACATAGGTGCTTGAAACTCAGTACATACTATAACCTCGACTAGGTCTTACGACAGTAGCATCTATTTCGTTAATTCCAATAAAATTTTTGCCCAAAACAATTGTAAAAACATAGAAATTGTTGACATGTTTCATGTAAAGTGTTTCTAATTCACATTAACCTGGGGAATATACTGCCATATCGATATATGTTTTGCCATTATAATATTCTATTATAGACCCGCCACAAGTTTGGTCCGATGACATTTTGGTGTATCTTACCCCCTTCACCCTTAAAAGGTGTGTACTTTCAGTATTTCTCAATTCTATCACAAAAATTTCGCTATTTTAATGTCTTTTATTTACTATTATGGCACACAGATGGCTGAAACTAAGTACATATTATAGAACTATCAATTGATTACTATAATAGCAGGCATTTTTCAATTTCAATCAAAGTTAAATCCTAAAAAATTGTTAAAAAACATGAAATTATAAAAATTATTTCATGTAAAGTGTTCGTAAATTACTTTATCCTGCCAAATATACTGCAACTTTGATCTATGTTTTAACATGTAACATTTTGGCGTATCTCACACCCTTCACCCTCAAACAGGTGCGTACTTTCACAAAATCTAATTTATTCATCAATTACTAATACTTCGGCGTAACCAACTAGGGGGCATGGGGGCGGAGCCCCCATCGAGCCGTAGGCGAGTCCTATAAATATACAGCCCCATGTGTAACTGACTGACTGACTGACTCATCTACATAAATTCTAAGTCACTTCCAGGTGAGCTGGAAACTTGATTTTTGGCATGCGGGTGGCTTAAGATATCATACCCCCGGGAAAAGTCTGAAATCCGACAATTTTTCATTTCAACCCCCCCCAAAAAAATAACGAAGGGTGGAAACCGGTAACCCGAAAATGTAAGGTTTTACTATTTTCGCTGTAACTTTTGAACGAGAGGTCCTATCTCGAATCTGAAGGAAAATCGTTAGTGGGGAATCAAACGCTCTACAAGTTAGGTCCTGTGACATTTTACCGTATCTCATCCCCTTCACCCTTAAAAAGGGGCGTACTTCCAAAATTTCAAAATTCGTCAACAAAAATTGGACTATTTTAATATTTTTCGTTTAGTATTATGGCACATCGATGAGTGAAATTTTGTACATATTATGTACTAATATAGGTCTAACTATAGTATTTGGCTCAGGTTGTTGGTTTGGGGATGCTTTATTGTTTAGCAATTTGTGAATTGAATAAGCATTTAAACTTCCAATGAGGTCACATTTTTACAGGAATCTAAATACAAGTAAAAATTAATTTTATATTATAGAGAGGAAAACTTTTGTAGTAGAAGAGCGAATCGGTTTACGTAGAAGTAACCTCTAACCGAAAACATGTAAAATCCATTTTATGTACATAACCACTAATGTTTTACTGCTTTTTTACTAAACAATGCCTTTACTTAAGGGGATATTTCTTTACGGTAGATATTTTTGAACTCCTATTAAATACTGTTACTAATGTTAATTATTATAATCTTAAACTCATGAAGGAAAACTATAAATAATATTGAAATAATAAGCTTACAATTTATTATTTTTACAACAGAAACTTAAAAAAAAACCTAAGCAATCTAAATAAATTTTATCGTGTGGAAGAGTTTAAAAAGCTTTAAATCAATGACAAAACTAAATCCAGTCCCATCAATAACTAGCAACTAGGTCAGAATGTGATATTATTAAGAGATACTGTGTGGGATTGGGACTAAGCCCCATTAATCTAGATTTTATGGAATCCTGACTGACTAGATATGTTGTTCCAATCAAAATTGTTTAGTTTTGAAACACTTTATTCTCGCAACAGAAATATAAGAGAATCAAAACATAAGAATCCTATAAATATACAGCCCCATGTGTAACTGACTGACTGACTGACTCATCTACATAAATTCTAAGTCACTTCCAGGTGAGCTGGAAACTTGATTTTTGGCAACTGACTGACTAGATATGTTGTTCCAATCAAAATTGTTTAGTTTTGAAACACTTTATTCTCGCAACAGAAATATAAGAGAATCAAAACATAAGAATCCTATAAATATACAGCCCCATGTGTAACTGACTGACTGACTGACTCATCTACATAAATTCTAAGTCACTTCCAGGTGAGCTGGAAACTTGATTTTTGGCATGCGGGTGGCTTAAGATATCATACCCCCGGGAAAAGTCTGAAATCCGACAATTTTTCATTTCAACCCCCCCCCCAAAAAAATAACGAAGGGTGGAAACCGGTAACCCGAAAATGTAAGGTTTTACTATTTTCGCTGTAACTTTTGAACGAGAGGTCCTATCTCGAATCTGAAGGAAAATCGTTAGTGGGGAATCAAACGCTCTACAAGTTAGGTCCTGTGACATTTTACCGTATCTCATCCCCTTCACCCTTAAAAAGGGGCGTACTTCCAAAATTTCAAAATTCGTCAACAAAAATTGGACTATTTTAATATTTTTCGTTTAGTATTATGGCACATCGATGAGTGAAATTTTGTACATATTATGTACTAATATAGGTCTAACTATAGTAGCACTCATTGATCTATTTCAACCTAAGTTTAGTCCAAAAAAATCGTAAACAAACGAAAATCTTAACATTTTTTCATGGATAGTGTTTGTAATTTACTTTTACCTGGTAAATATACTGCTATATCGATACATGTTTTAGCAATATTGTATTTTATTTTAGATTCTCTACAAGATTTGTCTTATGACATTTTACCGTATTTCATCCCCTTCACCCTTAAAAAGCAGCGTATTTCCAAAATTTCAAAACTCGTCAAAATATTGCACTATTTTAATATTTTAAATTTACTATTATATGGCACATCGATGCGTGAAATTTTGTACATATTATGCCCTAATATAGGTCTAACTATAGTAGCATTCATTAGCCAATATCAACCTAAGTTTAGTGCAAAAATCGTAAAACTCGAAATCCTTAACATTTTTTCATTTATACTGTTTGTAATTAATTTTCTTTTACCTGTTAAATATACTCCTTTATCGATTTATGCTTTTCCAGTAATGTATTCTATTTTAGATGCTCTACAAGTTTGGTCCTATGACATTTTACCGTATCCCATCCCCTTCACCTTTAAAAAGCGGCGTATTTCCAAAATTTCAAAACTCGTAAACAAATTTGCACTATTTTAATATTTTTCATTTACTATTATGGCACATTGGTGAGTGAAATTTTGCACATGTTATGCCCTAATATAGGTCTAACTATAGTAGATTCATTGGCCGATTTCAGTCTAAGTTTAGTCCTAAATGGTCGTACAACACAAAATTCTTAAAAAAATGTCAAGTATACTGTTCGTAAATTGATATAATCTGGCAAATGTACTGCAAATTTGATATTTTTTGCCAGTATTATATTTTATTTTAGACGCTCTACAAGTTCGATCGTATGCGATGTTGCCGTATCTTACCCCCTTCACCCTTAAAAAGGAGTGTACTTTCAGAATTTCTAAAATTTTTCTCAAAAATTGTGCTATTTTGATATTTTTATTTACTATTATGTAATATATATGCATAAATTTCTATTTATTTTATAACCTCGACAGGTTCTATGTGTAACTGACTGACTGACTGACTCATCTACATAAATTCTAAGTCACTTCCAGGTGAGCTGGAAACTTGATTTTTGGCATGCGGGTGGCTTAAGATATCATACCCCCGGGAAAAGTCTGAAATCCGACAATTTTTCATTTCAACCCCCCCAAAAAAATAACGAAGGGTGGAAACCGGTAACCCGAAAATGTAAGGTTTTACTATTTTCGCTGTAACTTTTGAACGAGAGGTCCTATCTCGAATCTGAAGGAAAATCGTTAGTGGGGAATCAAACGCTCTACAAGTTAGGTCCTGTGACATTTTACCGTATCTCATCCCCTTCACCCTTAAAAGGGGCGTACTTCCAAAATTTCAAAATTCGTCAACAAAAATTGGACTATTTTAATATTTTTCGTTTAGTATTATGGCACATCGATGAGTGAAATTTTGTACATATTATGTACTAATATAGGTCTAACTATAGTAGCACTCATTGATCTATTTCAACCTAAGTTTAGTCCAAAAAAATCGTAAACAAACGAAAATCTTAACATTTTTTCATGGATAGTGTTTGTAATTTACTTTTACCTGGTAAATATACTGCTATATCGATACATGTTTTAGCAATATTGTATTTTATTTTAGATTCTCTACAAGATTTGTCTTATGACATTTTACCGTATTTCATCCCCTTCACCCTTAAAAAGCAGCGTATTTCCAAAATTTCAAAACTCGTCAAAATATTGCACTATTTTAATATTTTAAATTTACTATTATATGGCACATCGATGCGTGAAATTTTGTACATATTATGCCCTAATATAGGTCTAACTATAGTAGCATTCATTAGCCAATATCAACCTAAGTTTAGTGCAAAAATCGTAAAACTCGAAATCCTTAACATTTTTTCATTTATACTGTTTGTAATTAATTTTCTTTTACCTGTTAAATATACTCCTTTATCGATTTATGCTTTTCCAGTAATGTATTCTATTTTAGATGCTCTACAAGTTTGGTCCTATGACATTTTACCGTATCCCATCCCCTTCACCTTTAAAAAGCGGCGTATTTCCAAAATTTCAAAACTCGTAAACAAATTTGCACTATTTTAATATTTTTCATTTACTATTATGGCACATTGGTGAGTGAAATTTTGCACATGTTATGCCCTAATATAGGTCTAACTATAGTAGATTCATTGGCCGATTTCAGTCTAAGTTTAGTCCTAAATGGTCGTACAACACAAAATTCTTAAAAAAATGTCAAGTATACTGTTCGTAAATTGATATAATCTGGCAAATGTACTGCAAATTTGATATTTTTTGCCAGTATTATATTTTATTTTAGACGCTCTACAAGTTCGATCGTATGCGATGTTGCCGTATCTTACCCCCTTCACCCTTAAAAAGGAGTGTACTTTCAGAATTTCTAAAATTTTTCTCAAAAATTGTGCTATTTTGATATTTTTATTTACTATTATGTAATATATATGCATAAATTTCTATTTATTTTATAACCTCGACAGGTTCTATGTGTAACTGACTGACTGACTGACTCATCTACATAAATTCTAAGTCACTTCCAGGTGAGCTGGAAACTTGATTTTTGGCATGCGGGTGGCTTAAGATATCATACCCCCGGGAAAAGTCTGAAATCCGACAATTTTTCATTTCAACCCCCCCAAAAAAATAACGAAGGGTGGAAACCGGTAACCCGAAAATGTAAGGTTTTACTATTTTCGCTGTAACTTTTGAACGAGAGGTCCTATCTCGAATCTGAAGGAAAATCGTTAGTGGGGAATCAAACGCTCTACAAGTTAGGTCCTGTGACATTTTACCGTATCTCATCCCCTTCACCCTTAAAAAGGGGCGTACTTCCAAAATTTCAAAATTCGTCAACAAAAATTGGACTATTTTAATATTTTTCGTTTAGTATTATGGCACATCGATGAGTGAAATTTTGTACATATTATGTACTAATATAGGTCTAACTATAGTAGCACTCATTGATCTATTTCAACCTAAGTTTAGTCCAAAAAAATCGTAAACAAACGAAAATCTTAACATTTTTTCATGGATAGTGTTTGTAATTTACTTTTACCTGGTAAATATACTGCTATATCGATACATGTTTTAGCAATATTGTATTTTATTTTAGATTCTCTACAAGATTTGTCTTATGACATTTTACCGTATTTCATCCCCTTCACCCTTAAAAAGCGGCGTATTTCCAAAATTTCAAAACTCGTCAAAATATTGCACTATTTTAATATTTTAAATTTACTATTATATGGCACATCGATGCGTGAAATTTTGTACATATTATGCCCTAATATAGGTCTAACTATAGTAGCATTCATTAGCCAATTTCAACCTAAGTTTAGTGCAAAAATCGTAAAACTCGAAATCCTTAACATTTTTTCATTTATACTGTTAGTAATTAATTTTCTTTTACCTGTTAAATATACTCCTTTATCGATTTATGCTTTTCCAGTAATGTATTCTATTTTAGATGCTCTACAAGTTTGGTCCTATGACATTTTACCGTATCCCATCCCCTTCACCTTTAAAAAGCGGCGTATTTCCAAAATTTCAAAACTCGTAAACAAATTTGCACTATTTTAATATTTTTCATTTACTATTATGGCACATTGGTGAGTGAAATTTTGCACATGTTATGCCCTAATATAGGTCTAACTATAGTAGATTCATTGGCCGATTTCAGTCTAAGTTTAGTCCTAAATGGTCGTACAACACAAAATTCTTAAAAAAAATGTCAAGTATACTGTTCGTAAATTGATATAATCTGGCAAATGTACTGCAAATTTGATATTTTTTGCCAGTATTATATTTTATTTTAGACGCTCTACAAGTTCGATCGTATGCGATGTTGCCGTATCTTACCCCCTTCACCCTTAAAAAGGAGTGTACTTTCAGAATTTCTAAAATTTTTCTCAAAAATTGTGCTATTTTGATATTTTTATTTACTATTATGTAATATATATGCATAAATTTCTATTTATTTTATAACCTCGACAGGTTCTATCTGTAAAAAAAAGCTTTTTGCCAATTTCAATCGAATTTTAGACAAAAAAAAAATAAATTGTAAAAACACAAAATTCTCAACATTTTTTCATGTTAAGTGTTCGTAATTCACTTAAACTTAGTAAATATACTGATATATTGATATATGTTTCGCCATTACTATATTCTACTATAGACGCTCTACAAGTTTGATATTGTGAAAATTTGGAGTATCTCGCCCCCTTCACCCTTAAAAAGGGGTGTAATTTCAAACTTATACATTCTTCCACAAACAATTCGCTATTTTAATGTTTTTTATTTACTATTATGGCGCACAGATGCCTCAAACTTAGTAAATATTATTGACCCAACTAGTTCTTACTATTTAAGAAGCCATTGATCAATTTCAATCAAACTTAAGACCAAAAAAATTGAAAAAAAACACGAAACTATTGACATTTTTGCATGTAAAGTGTTTGTAAATTACTTTATACTAAAAATTTTACTGCCATATTGATTTTTATTTCGCCAATACTTTGTTCTATTTTAGACGCTCTACAAGTTCGGTTTTTTGCGATTTAGCAGTATCTCACCCCCTTCACCCTTGAAAAGGAGCGTACTTTCACGATATTGAAAGTCTTTCACAACAATTGCTCTATTTCAACATTTGTTACTTGACTATTCGTTGTTTCCACGTATTTTTTTTAACTTCCTCTAAACTACAAACGGCGATTTTCTTTCGGCAACGATTTGTTATCGTCTACTAACACTTCGGGGGAACCATTGTAGGGGGCATGGGGGCGGAGCCCCCATCGAGCCGTAGGCGAGTCCTATAAATATACAGCCCCATGTGTAACTGACTGACTGACTGACTCATCTACATAAATTCTAAGTCACTTCCAGGTGAGCCGGAAACTTGATTTTTGGCATGCGGGTGGCTTAAGATATCATACCCCCGGGAAAAGTCTGAAATCCGACAATTTTTCATTTCAACCCCCCCAAAAAAATAACGAAGGGTGGAAACCGGTAACCCGAAAATGTAAGGTTTTACTATTTTCGCTGTAACTTTTGAACGAGAGGTCCTATCTCGAATCTGAAGGAAAATCGTTAGTGGGGAATCAAACGCTCTACAAGTTAGGTCCTGTGACATTTTACCGTATCTCATCCCCTTCACCCTTAAAAAGGGGCGTACTTCCAAAATTTCAAAATTCGTCAACAAAAATTGGACTATTTTAATATTTTTCGTTTAGTATTATGGCACATCGATGAGTGAAATTTTGTACATATTATGTACTAATATAGGTCTAACTATAGTAGCACTCATTGATCTATTTCAACCTAAGTTTAGTCCAAAAAAATCGTAAACAAACGAAAATCTTAACATTTTTTCATGGATAGTGTTTGTAATTTACTTTTACCTGGTAAATATACTGCTATATCGATACATGTTTTAGCAATATTGTATTTTATTTTAGATTCTCTACAAGATTTGTCTTATGACATTTTACCGTATTTCATCCCCTTCACCCTTAAAAAGCGGCGTATTTCCAAAATTTCAAAACTCGTCAAAATATTGCACTATTTTAATATTTTAAATTTACTATTATATGGCACATCGATGCGTGAAATTTTGTACATATTATGCCCTAATATAGGTCTAACTATAGTAGCATTCATTAGCCAATATCAACCTAAGTTTAGTGCAAAAATCGTAAAACTCGAAATCCTTAACATTTTTTCATTTATACTGTTTGTAATTAATTTTCTTTTACCTGTTAAATATACTCCTTTATCGATTTATGCTTTTCCAGTAATGTATTCTATTTTAGATGCTCTACAAGTTTGGTCCTATGACATTTTACCGTATCCCATCCCCTTCACCTTTAAAAAGCGGCGTATTTCCAAAATTTCAAAACTCGTAAACAAATTTGCACTATTTTAATATTTTTCATTTACTATTATGGCACATTGGTGAGTGAAATTTTGCACATGTTATGCCCTAATATAGGTCTAACTATAGTAGATTCATTGGCCGATTTCAGTCTAAGTTTAGTCCTAAATGGTCGTACAACACAAAATTCTTAAAAAAAATGTCAAGTATACTGTTCGTAAATTGATATAATCTGGCAAATGTACTGCAAATTTGATATTTTTTGCCAGTATTATATTTTATTTTAGACGCTCTACAAGTTCGATCGTATGCGATGTTGCCGTATCTTACCCCCTTCACCCTTAAAAAGGAGTGTACTTTCAGAATTTCTAAAATTTTTCTCAAAAATTGTGCTATTTTGATATTTTTATTTACTATTATGTAATATATATGCATAAATTTCTATTTATTTTATAACCTCGACAGGTTCTATGTGTAACTGACTGACTGACTGACTCATCTACATAAATTCTAAGTCACTTCCAGGTGAGCTGGAAACTTGATTTTTGGCATGCGGGTGGCTTAAGATATCATACCCCCGGGAAAAGTCTGAAATCCGACAATTTTTCATTTCAACCCCCCCAAAAAAATAACGAAGGGTGGAAACCGGTAACCCGAAAATGTAAGGTTTTACTATTTTCGCTGTAACTTTTGAACGAGAGGTCCTATCTCGAATCTGAAGGAAAATCGTTAGTGGGGAATCAAACGCTCTACAAGTTAGGTCCTGTGACATTTTACCGTATCTCATCCCCTTCACCCTTAAAAAGGGGCGTACTTCCAAAATTTCAAAATTCGTCAACAAAAATTGGACTATTTTAATATTTTTCGTTTAGTATTATGGCACATCGATGAGTGAAATTTTGTACATATTATGTACTAATATAGGTCTAACTATAGTAGCACTCATTGATCTATTTCAACCTAAGTTTAGTCCAAAAAAATCGTAAACAAACGAAAATCTTAACATTTTTTCATGGATAGTGTTTGTAATTTACTTTTACCTGGTAAATATACTGCTATATCGATACATGTTTTAGCAATATTGTATTTTATTTTAGATTCTCTACAAGATTTGTCTTATGACATTTTACCGTATTTCATCCCCTTCACCCTTAAAAAGCGGCGTATTTCCAAAATTTCAAAACTCGTCAAAATATTGCACTATTTTAATATTTTAAATTTACTATTATATGGCACATCGATGCGTGAAATTTTGTACATATTATGCCCTAATATAGGTCTAACTATAGTAGCATTCATTAGCCAATTTCAACCTAAGTTTAGTGCAAAAATCGTAAAACTCGAAATCCTTAACATTTTTTCATTTATACTGTTTGTAATTAATTTTCTTTTACCTGTTAAATATACTCCTTTATCGATTTATGCTTTTCCAGTAATGTATTCTATTTTAGATGCTCTACAAGTTTGGTCCTATGACATTTTACCGTATCCCATCCCCTTCACCTTTAAAAAGCGGCGTATTTCCAAAATTTCAAAACTCGTAAACAAATTTGCACTATTTTAATATTTTTCATTTACTATTATGGCACATTGGTGAGTGAAATTTTGCACATGTTATGCCCTAATATAGGTCTAACTATAGTAGATTCATTGGCCGATTTCAGTCTAAGTTTAGTCCTAAATGGTCGTACAACACAAAATTCTTAAAAAAAATGTCAAGTATACTGTTCGTAAATTGATATAATCTGGCAAATGTACTGCAAATTTGATATTTTTTGCCAGTATTATATTTTATTTTAGACGCTCTACAAGTTCGATCGTATGCGATGTTGCCGTATCTTACCCCCTTCACCCTTAAAAAGGAGTGTACTTTCAGAATTTCTAAAATTTTTCTCAAAAATTGTGCTATTTTGATATTTTTATTTACTATTATGTAATATATATGCATAAATTTCTATTTATTTTATAACCTCGACAGGTTCTATCTGTAAAAAAAAGCTTTTTGCCAATTTCAATCGAATTTTAGACAAAAAAAAAATAAATTGTAAAAACACAAAATTCTCAACATTTTTTCATGTTAAGTGTTCGTAATTCACTTAAACTTAGTAAATATACTGATATATTGATATATGTTTCGCCATTACTATATTCTACTATAGACGCTCTACAAGTTTGATATTGTGAAAATTTGGAGTATCTCGCCCCCTTCACCCTTAAAAAGGGGTGTAATTTCAAACTTATACATTCTTCCACAAACAATTCGCTATTTTAATGTTTTTTATTTACTATTATGGCGCACAGATGCCTCAAACTTAGTAAATATTATTGACCCAACTAGTTCTTACTATTTAAGAAGCCATTGATCAATTTCAATCAAACTTAAGACCAAAAAAATTGAAAAAAAAACACGAAACTATTGACATTTTTGCATGTAAAGTGTTTGTAAATTACTTTATACTAAAAATTTTACTGCCATATTGATTTTTATTTCGCCAATACTTTGTTCTATTTTAGACGCTCTACAAGTTCGGTTTTTTGCGATTTAGCAGTATCTCACCCCCTTCACTCTTGAAAAGGAGCGTACTTTCACGATATTGAAAGTCTTTCACAACAATTGCTCTATTTCAACATTTGTTACTTGACTATTCGTTGTTTCCACGTATTTTTTTTAACTTCCTCTAAACTACAAACGGCGATTTTCTTTCGGCAACGATTTGTTATCGTCTACTAACACTTCGGGGGAACCATTGTAGGGGGCATGGGGGCGGAGCCCCCATCGAGCCGTAGGCGAGTCTAATAAACTATACAGCCCTATGTGTAACTGACTGACTGACTGACTTATATGGGATACGAATTTCTGACGTAACTATTTAAGCTAGAGACTTGAAATTTTGCATACCTCTAGCTTGAACGGTCAATGCTAAGTGTAAAATCTTAAACTTGCAAATTTTTAGTTTTAACCTACAAAAAAAAATTCAAAATGGCGGATTTTCAAAATTGTAATTTTATTTTTTTGGCTCTAGCGGCCAAACGCTTTGTCCTATCTAAAATCTGAGAACAATACTACGATAGGGAATTTAATTTTCTACAATTTCGATCCTGTGACTTTTTATCGTATCTCGCACCGTTAAGCCTCCAGAGCGTTTTTAATGAAATGCCGTTTTCGTTTTTCGGGCTCTAGTGCCTAAACCGATGGTTGTAAAAATTTTTTTAAGGTTCATTTCGATAGATCTTTATAATATCTACAATTTCTTTTCCCGTATATTTTGCCGTATCTCTACTCGTTTACTCACAAAATTCATTTTTCACTTTTCCGGATTTTGTGAACGTAAGTAGTGGGAAAACACCGGTTCTGGTCCACTAGATAAATCGTAATTTTAGTATTTCAGCTCTAGTGACCTAACGGTTAGTCTTATCTGAAATATGAGAGCATATTACGATAGGAAATTGGATGATCTACAATTTTGGTCCTTTTACTTTTTGTCGTACATCGCACCGTTAACCCTCCAAACTGATTTTTGTGAAATTTATATTTAGATTTAGGGCCCTAGCGACTAAATGGTTTGTCCTACGAAAATGTTTAAATGACAACTTTTATAGGTCTTTTTAATATCTACAATTTTGATTCTAACATACTTTGCCGTAGCCTATCTACATTACTGCATTCCGTTCACTCTCAAAAAACATTTTTCACTTTTTCCCAGTTTTGTGATAAATAAGTAGTGGCTTTTGGACAACTATAAAGAAATCATAATTTTAGCTCTAGAGGCTAAATGGTTAGGCCTTTCATAGATTTGAGACTACCACGGTACTGAATTGGATGAACTACGATTTTTTTCCTGTGACTTTTTGTCGTACATCGCACCAATTGCGTATATATCCAGTCTAATTTTTTGCAATCGCGTTTTCAGTTTTTCCACTCTACTGACAAAACGATTGGTCCTATCGAAAAATGTTGCTGAATATGACTGGCTTACAGTTTTCAGAACATTTTGCCGTATCTCTACACATTAGCTCTCAAAACAGATTTATTACAGGACCAGAATAGTTACCGAAAACTTGAAATTGGGGACCTTACCTTCTTTTAAGAGACAATTAAAAATATGAATTCAGCTATTGTCGGGGCTGGTGTTACTAATACTTAATACTTTTTTTTATACTAATACTTTTAGTAAGTTCCTCCTCGGAATTTAGGGAATCATTTTAAAACTTTCTAGTCTTTTGTGATTTCTATCTCGTTTATCAGATTTTATATTATTTCATTTTAATGTTATGTTATTGTTTTCACTGATTTATTGCAACAATTTTTGATGAATTTAAAAGCTTTAATTATTATTGATTGTGAGAAGTGTGCATTAGCCTTTTGTTACTGTTTTGGTTGTGCACTTCATTGGTAAAGCTAACCTGTTTAACACTCGACTTTTTTATTTACAAACTAATTCAGCGAACACATTGGAGTTAATAACCCTCAACAAGCCCGTTCACTGCATCAAGTTTTTTCAGAAATTACGGAATTGGGGCAACAAATTGGGGAGTGGACCCTCCATTCAGCATAACACAAAGAATAAATAAGTATTGTATCACACTCGAAATATTTTAACAAATTTTAACTACGAAGAGTTATTAAAACCGATTCATAGGAGATTTTAAAAGCTTTTCTAGCTATCGATTGTGAATTGTGTGTATTAAACGGTTTTGTTACTGTCTTGGCTGTTCAGTTCTTCCGCAAAACTAACCAATTTCATACTTGACATTTTTTATTAATTTACGAATTTAGGGATACCCCTAAGGGGGCATGGGGGCGGAGCCCCCATCGAGCCGTAGGCGAGTTACTATACTATACTTTTGAACTGAGTTGTCTTACTTGACCAGACTTCATGTTTAAAATTAATTGCACACGAAAAAGTATAATATTTTATATACTTCTAAAAAGTATTCCTCCAATTAGTTACTTTTACCAAGGTGTATAAATTAAAGTCAAAACATTTTATTATGGTACTTTAACTAATATTCCATTGAACAATTACGTTAATGCACTAACTATAAAAGCTTTTATACAATAATTTACCAGATATGTACATAAATTAACAATGATATTTAACACAATTAAATTAAATCATCACATTCCCATATTTAAATTTTGATGTTTTTGTAATGTAATACGAAAATAAATATTTGAACACAAATACAGCATTATTATGCCACAGATGTTATGTGCCTCAGACGCTCATTTGTTACTTACAAAACCAATTTGGCTGATTATATAAGAGCAATGATTTTCTTGATTATTTAGGTAACTCCTTTGAAATAGTAAGAGCTACATTGATCATTCCTTTTAATGACCACAAATGAGAGTCGGTCCGAGGGCCGAGGATTGATCCCTTTAAAAGATCAGCGGTTGTTCTTTGATCTCGCACCGTTGCTCGGACTGTGATAAAATGAAACCTTACAAGGCAACACGACAGTGACTTATTGTATTCCGAATTTAGTAGATAAGCAGCAAGTTGTTGAGCATTGACAAATTTTAAAATAATACAAACACACACGGACAAAGAAACACGAATAGGCCTAAAAAAACAACGCCAAACTAATTGAGTCTTGGTCAGGCACTCGGCTCTTTTGAATAAATGTAAGGACTCTTGATAACGGGAAATGTTTTTATACTTTCCCAAATTTTTTGGATTAGTTTGTTTGATTCGTGTTTCTGTGTTTGTGTAAATGTCCCAGTATGTTTGTGTTGCTTTAAAATTTGACAAGACTCAAAAACTTGCAGCCTCTCTACAAAACATCGCCATAAACCTGAAGCTGATAATGCCTAATAATCGAATTTGAAATATTCATTACCCCCACCTAAAAAAGATTATTTAGAGAAAGACTAGTTGTAGATTTCTCTTTCAGGCCCATCGGACAATGTGTGACGACTGGAGAATGTTGTCATTTCTTAGTTTTTTATTTAGTTCCATGTCCGAGTCAATCAATTATCAATATCAATAAATAAATAAAAATATAAAATTGATATATTTAATATATACGTTAAACCTAAATTTAAAATAATTTTAGCTAACCTACTTTAAATCAATTTGTTCGTTGTAAAAATCAAACAATATACTACTGAAAACAAATTGATGTCATCAATTACTTCTTAACATTTAGAGTTGAGGTATTCAGAGGTTTTAGAGTTGATGTATTTAGAAGTATTTAGAGTTGAGGAAAAACTTTAATACCTTAGGTTAAGTCAAATACTATGGAAACCAATAGTTATTTCTCATTATTACTATAAATGGTCCTTGATAAATACCGTACAAAGTTACTATTTTAGCCTATATGCAAGAAACATTCATACCCACACTCTCTGAGGTATCTGGAACTCGATCATTTACTTACCAGCCACACTAACATATTGAAATATCGAAAATTGATTTGAATTAACATATCCTATTGCATCAAACGAGAAGGTTGAGTAGATGATTTGTGGCTGGAAATTGTTTCCAAAAGGAGAAACCGCTATGTAACATTTCTCCGCAATTGCCACTTTTCCAAGAAAAGGGAATCGTTTGTTTTTTTTGTTTTTTTTTTTTTTTGGTTTTTTTGTGAAGCCGTAATGCATTGTTTCTTATGATACAGTTTGACTGCAACATGTACTTGTGACATTTTATACTTATACAAAAGCGTCAACAGCAAGTGATTGCATAAATCATCGGAATTATACAAATCAACAATTAATTAATCTTGGGTTTTATACATGTCAGTGTACTGAAAACTATTCATAGACACAAGCTGTTCTTTTAACAACCTTGACACATTTGCATACTTGAGAAGCGGTTGTCAATCTCGACACTGACCTAGTTACATAAATAGAATTTCAAAAGCTCTCTAGGGCTGCAACTTTTTTTATACCCTAACAAACAAAAATGGATATGAATATGATAAACAATCATTACTGTCCTTTGTAAAATAATAAATACCCCCCGTCGCAGCAGACCTGCGTACTCAGCGAATTTCCAAATTAGTAATATCAATTTTGACCAGCTAAACTTGTAAACAAAATTTCATCACATGCTCTTAAATAGGGAGATAAATGTCTATTCTCCTTAAGATAAATATAGGGAAAGAGTATGCAGGTATGCTGCCATGGGGGATACTAAAAGTAGGTTTTTAGCATAGAAAAAATTTATTTCGACCATATAAAGCCATATAGTAAATTTCATCAATATCTGTCCATAAATAAAAGAGTTTGCATATTCGCCATATGATTAACATGGGAAAAGAGTATGCAGGTTTGCTGCCATGATAAGTACAAAAACCAAGATTTTTTACCTTAAATGGATGAATCTCAACCAAATGAAGCTAAATACCAAGTTTCATCCAATACATTAATTAATAAGTGAAATATTAACACATCCTTATTCTCCATAAGATTAACATTGGAGCCCCAAAAGACAATGTACAGTCTTTGGACTTTGTAATATCTCGGTAACCAATGGAGATAGAGCAAAGCTTCAAAATACTAAATTGTGTGTTTTTTTGAGCTAAATCCAATGGTCAAAATAAAAATTTAAAATTTTTCAAATTTAAATATGAAAAATGCAAAAAACCCATTTTTGGGGTACAAAACCCCCCAAAACTACCCCTTCCGGTTGGTCAGTATGTCTGGTTTTCGAACTCATCCGAACAAACGTAGGAATACACATCTCTACCAAATTTGGTGTCGATCGGACCATTTTTACGAGAGTTATCGTGTCTAGGGACACATATATACATATATATATACATATATATATACATATATATATACATATATATATATATATATATAAAAATTTTGATGACTATTATTTTTGGTCTCTGGGTACCTCAAAACGAAAAAGTAACATGGTCCCGGGCTTAGGTCTTACCATGAGACCTACGGTAATAGCTTATTCCCTATGGGAAATTCGCTAAAAGGAAAAAAAATCTTTTACCAATCACTTTGAAATTGAGTTTAGGTTATTATGAGACTAGCATATGAATTTGTCAGATTCACTTTGAAATACCTATCATAACTCATGTAACATCCACTTATTAGTTGGTCCTGGGGAGACCAACTTCAGAGGCAACCTTCCGGGAAGGGGCCATAGCACGCCTAGTGACATAAGGGCGGTGCGCGGTTTTGGTGCGCTCTACCCCGACGTCAAAATCGTCGAGCGAGACTGTTAACTGCCGCTATACCCGGAAACTCACATTTTGACAAATATATGACGGGTGATTTTCAATTTTGTTACTTTAATGTTTTTTTTTCAGTGCGAAATCGATCGGTGGTCTAAGAACGATGTTTTTGAAATTGCAGACCTTTCGCATCTCCCTTCTGGCATCGTTATCTATAAACTTTTTACCAATCTTATTGCAGATTCTTGTTCTTAAGATTATATTGTACTCTTAAAAAATTGTTTTTAATACGTTAAAACTTGATACAGAAACGCTTATTTTAACATTATTAGCAAGCACCCTGCTTTGTAATTTAAAATAATATCGAAATTTTAAGACGTTAGCGGAGTACAAAATTATATTAGGAAAAGAATGACACCAAAATATTTTAAATCGGTTTACAACTGGGGCGACAAACACAGAGATTCTAAACCCTTGCATCCGCAAGCGGCAGATTTGTAGAGCGCACCCTTAAGGCTCAAACCTTAGATAAATTAAGTAAGAATTTTTTTAAATAATTATGAATATTTATTTTTGGCACAAACTGTATCAATTTAATTTTGTTTTTAAAAAGATTTCGTTTGAGACTATTCCGTAAAAAAGTACTTTGCTTTATTTTTGGCACCCTATACCTTTAAGGAAGTGAAGGAACCTCAAAACAGACAGAGCCAACGAGATCCTATTTATTTCCTTTTTTTAGTTTAAAAAGTATTACTGTTCATAACTGTAAAATATGTATATTTGAGAAAATTCTGTTCTACTCTTTTATATTCTACTAGGTTTTACCTACGGCATCGCTCGCTTATAAATTCTCTAATAGAATTTTTCATTGAATTTATTTCTTGGCAACCAATAAAAATATAAAATCAATTTTCGGATTTTTTATGCAATTTTTTTAATCGTTCATAACAAATAATTCTTTTAAAATAAAATTATTCTATGTTACTTCTGATATCTCCAAGAGTATGAATTCAAAGTTTCATGATGGGTTTTTGCGTCAAAGTCTAACAAACAACAGGACATTCACATTTATAATATTAGTAGGATTCTACTTACCATCGTTAGAAGGATTTTTGTTAAATTTGAATAGCTAGGAATCATTTTGAATTTCCGTCATTTAAACTGAACTTATTAAGCCACGGTGGTGGCATGGCAGCAGGAGAGGATGTTCTTTTGACTGGGGCACGTCCAAGACGCGACAGCCTGGATCACGTTCGGGCCAATCACGTAGCGTGCACGTTACTGTAACGTGATCCTTTGACATGTGGCATGACGGACAGGGATGTGAACTGGTGGAATGTGTGTGGAGGTTTTGTGATTACTATAGTGGCAAACTTTAATAATATCTGTGTAGTTTTTATTTTATTTTATAGACCATTAATAAATTAAACATAAATTAAAAATAACAAATATAGTAATGAAGAACAAAGAAAGAAGAAATAAGTAGGAAGAAAAAGAAATAAGAAAAATTTCAAATAAGTTTAAAATGAAGAAAGAGTTTTGAGAAAATGAGTAGATGAAATTGTAATTAAATGAAAATTTGTAAAATTGTCAATAAGTGCAAAAACTTGAAATTTGTTTTGTAAATTCCCATACATTGTGAAACTTTGTCAGAGGAATAAATCTATTATTATTATTATTATTTTATTTTATCTTTTATTTATACGCCTGAGGCATGGGAAAGGTTCAACTACCGGTCTAACTAAAGTCGAGTTGTTAGAGAGCATAAGAAATTAATAGTTGCAAATGATGGCAAGTGGGTCCAGTAACGATCATTAAAAATTTACTTCGAGTTGTTAGGATCGAACAGGCAATATTTGAACCAAGGCAACTACTAGGGCCGATAATCACTCAGCTACCCAGCCAGTCAAATCATCGTCGCAAAAGCAACAAACAATCCCAATGATCATTCCACTATTATCTTATTCTCTTGAACACTATTATCCACTATTATCTTAAAGCAATGGTCTTGTATCTGGTGGATTGGCAAAAGAAATTATAAAAAACTGAATCACAATATCCTTTTAATCAAACAAAGTATATTTCATGTAGGTAAACCATGACATCATCCTTATGTCTAATTATTATTTGTTATGTATTTGTCACCAAAATAGTTCAAACTTTAGAAATAACGTTTGGGTGTAAAGATGGATAAATGTGTTTACTTTGTATGCTTTAAATACAGTACATGTATTCCATCGACATGCGCTTTGTGAACTCAGGTAATTACTTCGTGGTTACGTTTTCATCCAAGTGTTATATAAGGACGAACCTATAAGTACACTTAGTATTATTATTAAATACAGTCTTTACAATCGATGTAACTTATTTCTTTTTTCCAAAATGAACTCTTTATAAAGCATTATGCCGGTTCTTCTAAAAAAAACACAAAGGAAGATTTATTAGAAACAAACTGGGAAGAAGAAGAGCTGAACACTATCTACAAATATTGATCAAACTCTGTTGATTTTACGCTAGGAAGTTCTCCCTTTAACCGCTCCTGTACGTGAGAGCAATGCGTTCTGTTCTCTAATAGTTTTCTTAACGGTTATCAAAACGGTATTAAGACCACTTTATCGAAGAATCATTATACATGTAGCATTATACATGTTCAATTGATGGTACCCTCCCATCAATAACCAATCGTTAAATAATCGTTAAGTTAACTTTTGAATGCTTAATAAATAAATCTGATAATATACAGTACAATATACCAGGGTGCTGAAAAGTCTGGAAACGACTCAATACAATTTAGTTAAAATATAAAAAATCCCCTGATTTAAAGCTCCCAGCCCTCTAAAGGTCAATAATGTCAGAATATATTGCATCTCATAATTTCAATAACAACCTTTCGTATATTTCATTGCGAAGTTTAGTAATTTTACACACAAAAAATAAAAATATATCAATTATTATAATTATATTGTTTATAAAAGGGCCGATTTTTACTTTCTTTTTGCAAAGTCGGGATTGTGGCATTGTACGTTACTAAGAACTTTTAGTTTGATGCCTTGATACCTTGATATCAAGGAATGTCACATTATAGCTCCAGTATATTCGACATACAAATCCCTTGTTCTCTTGCTGACACGTGTTGTGCGCACCAAAATTCTGTCGCACGGTTCTTGTTCCAAGTGGGGGATCACGACCCCAAATTGACCCCCCAGACAGACGATGCCACTCCTTCTTTTAAGCTCTGTTGAATTCAAACCTCTCGTCTTCTTGGGGTGGCTAAAAGTGTATCTTAAAAAGTTGTCATTTAATTTCTCCCTTTTTCACATTACAAGCTACAAGAAACAATGTTTAAAATAAATATATATATATAACAATGGAGATAAAATTTTATTTCTATATGGGATTTTACTAATTTCTTATAAGCACATTTATTATTAGCACATGTAAAAGGTCTTAAAAATATGTTATTTTGGAAAAGACAACATAAAATATTATGTTTTATGTTGTGTTGTTTCATTCAGTTAGTTTTGTTAAAAATTGTAAAACTTCCTAAAACGAAAATGAAATAAATATTAACTAACACTATAGTCACGTATCAAGGCTATTTATAGCTCATTTAAATATAATAAATATTTAAATTTCAACTATAGGTAAATCAATTACATGTGAGAATTAGTAGTTATTGTACAAATTAGAATACATTAGACATTTTATTTTGAATTTCAATGGTAGATCTTTGGCTTGAGCTTTTTCTACCACATAAAAATACTCGAATTGTTTATTATAGTTCATATTTGCTACAATAGGCTCAATTTGTTACGTAAAAAATACATTAATCGGTCTTATTACCCGTTTACTATTTATACAGGTTTTAAATAATAATGAAATTAACTCTTTCATGCTAAAGGATATTCTGACTTAAATTCATTGGTTTAAAAAATATATCATATGGTTTAAATTTAACGGATTTAAGCAATTATCCCTTTTCAGGTCTCCTTGTCTGAAATGCCTGCAATTTTGTATTTTCTATGCAGGATCCCTTTTTTTATTTTAAATTAATTCCTTGATTAATACTATTTAATAGATAAAAATAACATAAACATTTATATTTTGTGTATAGATGGTTTTTGAAAATTTTAACCGCTTGAGTAGGGGTAAAATTTAAACTGTAAATAAAAAATCAAACTTGTGACAAAACGTTTGAATATCAGAAGAATCACTTTTTCCATAACTTTTAATTTTTCAGTAACTCCTAGTCAACTGTTTCATTTTAAAGCTAAACCCTATATTATGCCCTATTGAAAAGAAACAGTTACAAAGTGTCTGATTAACAGAAAATTACAAAACTGATACACAAAATTTCGTAATGTAAAATTTCCTGCTTGTACGCAACAGTGAAATTAAAAAAAAAACCCCAAAGGTTTGAATCTCGTGAATTTTAAGTTAAAATTTAGAATTAAGAGTTTTTTTGTCCAAAATAAGTTTAGAATCTCTTCTTAGTCTAAAAATAGTTTTAAGAACCCTATATCAAATTTACCTTATGGGTTGCAATTTGGCACTAAATAACAAAACAATTTAAAAAAAAATTATTACAATCCAATCCATATATGTATTCTTAACTGTAAACTTAATAGACTGTTTACAACGGTACTATCACAAAAGTTCATTAAAACCAACGAGTAAGATACTTAAAAACCATACAAGGCAAGGTATTTTAGGTGCATTAGTCTTAAAATCGTTTTTTAATGTAGACGGAATGAATGAAAAAGAGCAAACATTTTACGTGAAGAAGATCAATTCTGCTGCGGTAGTTTCAAGTGGACTTACTGCTGTTCATATTGTAATGATACTTTACTGGTTCATATTTCATAGCTTTAATGGTCTTTTGCTTTCTTAGGTTTGATAGTTTGACTGGCTGCAAATGTTGCAGTGTAAGACCCAAAACAATGCATTGTTAAAGCGAGTTTCCATACGTTGCTATCATCTGCCTCCAAAATAAGCTCTTTCGCTTCACTCAAGCTATTACTGTCTGACTTTTGTTCTATTCAAAGCCTTAAAAGTGGATTCCTATGTTGAATTTTACACACTTCAGTAGTCTTCAACTTTTCTTATGAAATTCAAGCCTTTTCCAAAGTCCCTCACCTATAAAAGTTATAGTAATGCATAGGCTATTTCATATTTTCAAAAAGTCTTGTAAATATTTTACATTTGTGCTTACTATAAAATTTAATTCTATAAATATAGACTCATTCATATATTTGTACACATAACAAGAGAGCTACTGACTGTTACGGATATGACACAATGATTCTTTTTATGCATGTTCCGCTAGTTAGCTTGTTACAAGCTGTAGTTACAAGGGGAAGATAGCTCCCCTAACTATTCACGTTTACTGAATTTTGGAGTTTATCTTCTCTATTAAAAAGTATATAAATACATATTTATGTGTTTTATACTCCTTATTTAGTGTTAGCATAATATATTGCGATAAACATTTACAATGAAAAATACCAACATAATAATAACAAATAATACCAACAAAAGCATAATGAAGTTTAATTTGTTTTTAAGGGTTAAATGAAGGTTTGAATAAATCTTGGTTGGAACCATTACCAAATCAATTACTGTTACATTTTAACTTAACAATAGTTCGGTAGGACAAATGATCACCGCTGTTGTTAAACAGATTGTTGACTAATGGCTCGTTGATTGGTTGTGGAAACTGAAACTTTTCCGCAAATTCCTTCCTATCTCCCTAACTTGATTGATCCGTAAGTTTGAGCCGCCAACATAATTTGCACCTTTTTACAGGATTATAAATTGATTTACAATACATCATAGGTGTATTTAACCTTAATACTTAAAAAGATAAAATATGAATATTTATGATTATTATTTTTTAACATGAATTGCCTTTCATTTAAATATGAAAACACCTTTTACTTTCTCCCCCTATACTATAGTATATGGAGAAAGTATTGTTTTCGTAAAAATTTTCGAATTTGAGTTGTTGGTGGATTTATCCATTTTGGTGCCCCCTGAGTCCAAAAAAGTGGTTTTCAGAGTGATGTCTGTGTGTATGTGTGTGTGTGTGTGTGTGTGTGTGTGTGTCTGTGTGGATGTGTGTGTGTCTGGATGTAAACAGAGCCAGAGAATGCCCCAATGGTCCGATTTGTATGAAATTTGGTATGTAGGTCCAAACCAACGATAATTCCAGGCGTTTTTCTCATTTTTTTGAATTTTTTATTTTTAGGGGTAGTTTACCCCCCAAAACCCTCAAAAAACGTGAAAAATCAAAATTTCTCAAAAACTGCTCTAACGATTTTGATTAAAATTTTGTGGTTTATTAAGATTAAAATGTTGAATAAAATGACACCACCCGCATTTCCGAGAAAATGCGCGTTCAAAAGCTATACAATAAAAAGTGTTTAAAAAATCATTTTTTTTTTTTCATTTTCAAAATAGCTGTTATTTTGAAATAAATTTTACTTATCACCATTAAATAAAGCTCAAAAAACAAAATAATCCAGTATTTTAAATTATTGCTCTACGTCAAGTGGTTGCGGAGAAAATTCAATTTTTCGTTTAGCGGTAAACGCAGTACGTTGTTCAAAGTTAAACAGACGCGTATTGTCAAACTCGCGCTGCACAGCTGGTAGTTATCCGACTGATTCATCAAGACATCAAGACATTAATGTTTGAAGCTTTTAACACCTTATTTAACATTGTTGGGAGAAAGTATGTGTCAGTTAGCTGATACCGTTTATTTAGACATCAGATCATTTTGATGTTAGGCCTAAATAAATTTAATCGATACTGAACATATCAAATAGGGTAAATAAAATAGTTAACGTTACTCAGACATTTTAGTATAGATTAAATTAAGTCCCACCAAGGAAAAAACATAATAACTACAACATAAAAAAACATAATACAAGCATATGATAGACTAGTTTGAAAAAAATTTATTTTCCCTTAAAAAGTCAAATAAACAAACTATATGATATAAGCTTAAAAACCAAATGTCTTCCATACATAAAACTCAGCATGCTACCTTTGCTGCATATTGAACCTCCATGCACTGTCCGTAACGCCACATCTCGACTGATCACGTGACTGACAGTGACGTGCACGCTACGTGATTGGTCCGGACGTGATCCGGGTTGTCGCGTCTCGGAACGTGTCCCGCTGCCATGATGCAACCATATACTTCCTTTAAAATACGATAAAATCTTTGATTTCTATGTTTACTTCCAGTAGTCTGTAACAGCACACTTGAACATTAATAATATGCATTAGTGTTTCACGGAATAGAACTTTTGTACTTTATAAAGGGTAGTTGAGTGTATAGGTTAAGGTATGGCTCTAATAACTTATTTTGGAACCTACATGTGTGTCGCTGGTTGAGCAGAATACTTTATTTACAGACGGATGTATTTTTTTTATTTAGATTCATGTTCTAATTATCATATTGTAGTCTAAGAATCTAATTATTGTAGAAAAAGTTCATCATTATCAAACTAAAAATTGATAATTTTTACAAAGTTTAATTTATAAAGGTTATTGTTTATTAATATATAAAATATATTAATTTAAGTTTAAGTTCTCGTTATGTTTTACAAAACTGGGTTTTTCTTACAAGTAGAGCTTCATTCCTACCCCCAACCGTCGTTTCTCTACCACAAAGGGACGGCCCTTTATAATATATAAAGGTTATATCTCTTTGCGTAAGGCAGATAGGGAGAAATGTCACATTTTGGTTCACCCCTAGCTTACCGCGAGACCCTCGCATATATGATTTGATATTGTTTCGTGAATCTCGTCTCCAGTTTTGAATTCAAAAAGGGAGTTGTAGAATGAGTGGATTAATTATGTTCGGATAAAAATCATCAAAACAAGGATTTTAATAACTTATGAAGATATGGGACTACATGAAATATGTTCAAAAACACAGTTTTTTATGGGTTTCATTATGTCTACAGTGCTAAAATATTGTGTGTTTGGCTGAATATAAGTTAAGCTTGGAGAAGCTAGTGATGGAGATATAATATGTAAAGGGCAAGTTGAAAAACTACATACGTCATTTTAGCTGTTCATGAGATACGATGTAATGCTAGAAGATACACTCTAAAATTAATCCATCCAGTAAAGAAAGAAGACAGTGTTGTAAAATTCCATGTTCATGATTCGGCTTTATTATACTAATGTGCCCCACGAAATGCTTCGATGCTACAGTCCACGAGCCCAGTCATCTGGGAAATGGTAAAGGCTCAAAGCTTTATCATGTGGTAGTGAAAATAACAACAGACAATGCAATTCAAAGTGTCACGGTTATATTTTCTGTTGTAAAATTAGGATATTTGATGCAGATTACATGTAAATTTTAAATACTTTACTTAATAATAGTAGTTAAATACACCGGTAAATTTTTAAATTTTTAGTTTATTCTAGTGATGGTTTATTTTCAATTTCGTTATTTTTTAGGTAAATATTTTCTAAATTTAGAACCAACCTGTTTATTCAACACCTTTCCTTAAGAACTATTCTTTTAAATACCTAATTTTCATATGATTTGCCTATGCAATGTGAATAAATCCTAATAATATCATTCATTTTATAATTTTCCTAAGATACGGTATTGTAAAAAATGCCTCAATTACATATTTTGCCCTTGGCACATACAACATTCAATGGCTCCCCACAATAATGGTTCCAGCCATGATCAATCTGTCTTTTATAGCTCGTGATGAGTTCAGCAAGATCATTACAACCCACCCCTTCATATTCCCTTACAACTTTAGTAATAACAATAACAATATTCTTTACGCCCTCTCATCACGATAAATACTGAACAGAAAAAATAAAAATCATTTGTTTGTTTTTTTCAACAATTTTTATTTCGCTGCAGATCTTTTTGCATTTAGAATCAAATTTTAAACAAATTTTAAGAATAAAACTATTAAATGAACTAAAAAAATACTATGTCATGTTTACTCATGAAATAATTTAATGTATATAATTTATACCAATGCAATAAAATATTAATATTATTATTATTAAGCTTAATCTCCCTGTTTTTGTGATTTATATACTACCTATAGTTAAAAGAATTTGGGAGATTTGTATATTACATGTAAACATAACAGTTTTTCCTACACTAACCTGATAATATGGTCTGATACGTACTACACCATTCATGTAATATATTTCTTGATAGTTATTGCACCAAAGAGACTTCAAAGAAGAACTTAGGACTATACGATATGACCCTGTAAAGTATATCTTGAAAATGTTGATAGCAGCAATCCCTTAGTACTCTTGAAACTGCCCTAACAGCGTTGACCTGCTTTTCGATTGCTATCGGCTCTTTTTGTTTGATCGTGGCAATTTGGAAATATCATTCATACTTTTACATACCCTCTGTGAATATTCCCTTGTGCTTTAGTAGAGGAATTTTTGTCACGATTATTAATATATAAAATAACTATAACATAACAAGATTAGATATTAAACAAAAAAAGTTAGAATTTAGACTATTATAGATGATGAATTTAGTAACGGTCATTGTAATCCTGCAAAAAAGTAATATAATTTCTTGTTTGACGAAGGGATTCGGACTAAATTTTAGATATTAGGCCTAAACCCCATGTTAGGTATTAAGAATGTATACAAAACCAAATAAGTAGGAACATTCCATATTAAATAATTTTAGTTTTGTTCCCGAAACATGAGTAAAATAAATCGCTGATGTTAGGATTACTTCCTTTTATTCACATGGAAAGGGTTTCTTCCTACCTCTCAAATGTCAAAATGAGCATAATTGTTTTCATAAAATAAAAACAATAACAAACGTATCCGGAGTTTCTGTAGCCATTCAACCAATGAGAACAATCTTTGAATAAAAATTAAATTGTGATGGTGCTATCTGTGTTTTGGAGGCGGTGTTTTCACTTTCCCATAAGAATTTAATTATATATTTTTTTCTGTGTGTACATTGGTATTACACGCTATGTATGGTTTCATGATAGTGATTTTATGATGTTTTCCGAAACTAAAAAGTGTCCTTTACCTTAATTGTTCCGATATTTATATATATTTTTTTTTTGCATTCATAAAGCGTTTTTTCGTAAAATTATTTTATACCAATAATTTAACAGAAATTCGTACATTAGATATGAATGTATCAAAGTAATATTATTTATGAATGCAGTATAAAAATGCAATAAAATTTACTACATTATGCTCGTTTATTATAAAATCATAACATAGTAGTTACTGAGAGATAGATCAGTTTATTCCGTTCTATTCGATTTGTATACTGCATTCAATCTTCTTTGCAGTACACTACTTTATTTGATAAATATTAGATATATGTATACTTTTTTATTGTTGGGCTGTGTTATTGTTTTTCAATGATAAAGCGCCCTAAATGCATGCCTTAAACTACCTAATGTAATTTTAAAAGGTTTTTTAGTATAAATTGAAAGTACCGATGGTTGAATAAGTACGTCCTTTACATCAAAGGCAAGGGAGCGAAAGGTATTGAATGCAGCAAAGCTTAAAAGCGGGAGTGACAGTGTGGAGGTCAATTTGGGGTCGTGATTCGTCACTTGGAACGAAGGACTCCATGACAGCCTCTCGGTAGCGGAACAGGTGTTTTGGAACTCCTTGTGGTCTGTTATTTGTATTAACCTCTAACATAATTCCACACATTGATGCGACCATTAAATTTGTATTTTTATGTTTTGATTTTAAGTTTTTCTATGTTCATAGTTGTGCTTCGTTGCTGGTTAAATCTACTATTATTTTGGGTTGAATTCAATTTTCCATATGGAGGTTTTCTAAAATATATATATTAATTTGCTGGAATAAAGGGGTAAGACAAAAAGTTTAAAAATAAATAATTTTTTTTTTTTTTTTTTAGTAATTTTGTTTGACTTTTTTAGATATCAATTACTTTTAATATTCTATAAATAAATATGAACATTACAAAAATAAAGATAGAAAGGAAAGATAAAGGTAGAAATATGTTTTAAAATATTGAAAAATATTAACTCCTTTAGGAACATAGAACCTGCACACCAAGGATTTTTTGTACAAAACTATGTTGTTCTTAACCTTTTAAAACTGGTTACGGCGATTTTATAATAGATTTGGACACATATGACAAAATTAATATTAAAATAATGCTATCCTACTTTTTATTTCATCAAAGTTCTTTTCTATAAATTTATTCTTAAAAATACAAAAACATAACCACAAATGTAATTTGAATGATTTATATAAACATACTTTTAACTCTAAGTAAGTTTCTTTAAATAAATTGGCATTGGTTTTGTAATTGTGAATTTTTTAAGTAGATTTTTAAACTACCAGAAAAGTGCTTAAATTAATTAAAATATCAAAGTAATGGTTCTTAGTTTTACCATATCTATTAATAACTACTTTCAATTGTTTCTTTGACAGTAAAGCTTAAAATAGGGTAACTATTTTCACTCTATTTAGTCAAATTCATTCCAGTCAAATTAATAAATCCACCTGTGATAAAGTCTGTTGTGTACACCTTGAAACTTGTTTTAGCAATCCCCGTTACAATTATTGCTCCATTTTGATTTTAAACTTCCTTATTAATTATCTGAGGCTCAAATCTAATAAGAGGATCTGGTTAACAAATTATTCTAATTTCATCAAACTGATTGTCCAGCCACGAGGCTCATTGACTCATTGATTGATTGTATTTAGATAACATTATTTTTCAACAAATATTGAGGTATTTTATTGTAAACTATACAAAGAGCGCTTTTTACTAATTACCTTAAGTAAAAGCTATAATTTTATATTTTTATTTTACTGTTATTAAAAAGTGTCATTAACGTATTTTTAACAATGATTAAAATAGGTTAACTGGTTATTTTTTTAATACCAGGAGTTAACTAAAAACAATAATATATTAAATGAGGTTTTTAATGGGTAACTCTGTCCTTAAAAATTTACAGTAAACATAGCTACACATCTACCTGTCCGTTTCGGCGTACATCTCGTCGGATCACGTGACAGTAACGTGCCCGCTACGTGATTGGCCCGGACGTGATCTAGGCTGTCGCATCTTCGAACGTTACCCTGTCGTATTAAACACCCCCTCCTGCTGTCATGCCGCCGCCGCACCTTTAATAAGTTCAATTTATAGATGACTGGAATCCTAAATGAGGTCTTCCTTGCAGTTTTTTTTCTTTTCTATGGAGTCTAGAATGTACTTAGGTTAAAAAATACCTAATATATATATATATAAACAGAAAGAAGTAATATTTCAAAAGTAATGTATACAATTATTAAGAGTACTCGTATATTACCATACTCTTGAACATGTTTATAGCAAAATTACTATTTTCCTAGCAATCACCATAGTTAGGCACACCTACAAACATAAAGAGTATATCTATAGTTAACGGTGTAATATAACTTAATATGAAAGTTTTTACCAAATTTTATTTTTAACTCGGACATTGTATATTACCCTGTGTAATAAGAAAAAGTAACAAAAACCTGACAACTCATATAAAAAAATTTAATTTAATCTAATAGTACTTAGTACTATTTTCCTAAACTATTTATCAACGAAACAACAAATCTTTACTATATACCAAGATATGCTGATAACATCGAGCCAATCTACCAATATGAAATGTATAAAAACCAATTAAATCGTAATGTTATGTTGCAAAGTGCATGAAGTACTGTTTAGGGCCAGAATCGGCTTATGCAAAAAGGTTCTAAGTCAAAAAAGTAAACTTTCGGAAAACAAAAAAAAAAAACTACCCACAGTCTAAACTAAGAACCCAGGCTAAAATTAAAATACATCCAAAATTACTACATATTTAATACTTAAATGTTGCCTAGTTGCCAATGATAAAAATTTTTTTGTATTTTTTTTAGTTTTTTTTTGTTGCTAGACTTAGAACGTTTTTGCATATTATTGAAAATATATAACCAACACAGTATAAAAAAATTTATTTTTCACTCAATTTGTCAGAAAAAGTAAAAAAATCAACTTAGCTACTAAAGTGCTATAAGTTTCTATGTGTTGTTGTCATCAACAAGTTCATTTTCTCCGTCACTAATATCCCCAGTATCCCAATGCAGTATTTCATTATAGAATTCTTCAAATTCTGGTGGGATGTACGGCATAAGTTGCCTTATATCATTCACTTTCTGTACTTTCAGTGGTATTTTCCCTGCTGGATAGGCCTTTTTACTTGGAAATGTCGGTTTTGGTTCTTGAAGGTGAGATAACTTGAACGTTTGTACCGTTAATCCATCAATAAAATGTCTAGCCGTTATGGTCAACGGTTTGGCTTGGCTGTAAGTGAAGTGCATTATGGAAGAGATGCCAAAATGAACTTTTCGCGCCTTAGGAACTTTATTTCCTCGTGTTTCCACAGAAACACATGTTTTTTGTAAAACTCTTTCCACCACGTTTTGAAATCCAATATATCAGCTACATCAACTTCAACAACTGAAAACTTTTGCGACTGACTGCTGCTAATGATGATTTCTGTCAGCTGATGCATTGAATAGAGTCAAGACGGGGTACTTAAGCACTTAATATTTTTTGTTGCGTTATGAAAACCTCAATAAACATACTACATATATCAATTAAAACTGAAGTATCTATAGAGTTAATTAAAAAAAATGAACAAAAAAATAAAAAGTATTAACACTAATAAAAATTTTTTTTCTAAAGGTTTACCAAGTACCCCATCTTACCCTATAGTGAGGGCAAGATGGGGTAGCTCAATACTATAAAGAGGAAAAGGGTTTAGTTGCTAAATGAAAACTGATTTACCTTTTAAAAATATTTATTGTTTATACCTATAAATAGGCACTGTCTCAACACTAAATAATGTTATATTTACCTTAAAAAATTAATCAAACAAAATTTTTTATAAGCTTAACTAAAGATTAACCCTGAGCTTACTCGAAAAACTAAATACAAATAAGAGTCTTGCTAATTTAACCGTTTTGGCAATAGGCCTATTTTTAAATAAATAATTTTTATACCAAATACCAAAGTCGATAACATTTAAAATGAATACCATTTAAATTGTACACCCCATCTTGCCCTCCTTCTAAATACCCCGTCTTGCCCCCAAGGACAAGTTTTAGGTTAGATTGATATAATACTACAAGGATATATTCCTCTAGGTTATAGTATGCATTGATGTATTCCTAAAAAAGTACCTTACTCAATAATAACAATCAATAATACCAGAAAAAACAAGTGTCCATTCTTTTCACGTTCAAGACTGACAGAAAATTAGATCGTCACATCATAAAAACACATTGAAATCCATATTCTTGGAACGGTCTGCTCAAAATGGTTGGTAGTATTCATTGGTAGTACTATCAGACATTCACATGGCAACAGGCTATTAGTTCAACTATTTGCCGATATACTGTGACATCTGACGGAGCAAAAAAATGTAAAACCCCGTCTTGCCCTCAACCCCGTCTTGTCCTGCTCTCCCCTATCGTGTTTCTTTAGACTTCGTTTTATAATTGAGAAATCCCTGTCACAAGGTAGAAACGATTGGCCCCGCACTGGATAGAACTGTTCTATTTTCGAAAATTTTTTTGTATCAGTAAGTGCCAGAAAGAGTTTGTTCAACGAGTGGTTTTTGTTTTGACCGGAACAGTTATCCGAGTAAACATGCACTTCTTCAATTTCGCTTGGTACAGATGGCAAATAATCGTACACAAAAGAGCATACCTCATCTGGACATTTTCTGGCCTGCCCCTCGTGATATACATGAATGAGAGATTGATTTTTTTTAATGTCATGTATGCAAAATACATTGACTGTAAGTTGTCTAAGATAAAATGTGTCTTGTACCGGGATCATTGGTAAACTGACATTCTGCATAAAATCGAATTCTATTGCCAAAACATGTTTTTGACTATTAGCAGTTGCGTTTTCAGATTCTGATTTTAGCTTTCGGTAAAACTTTTGAGCTTTTCTCTCATGAACAATTTTTTCTACGGCTGCCACTCTTTTAGCAGCCTCGCTTAAATGAGGAGATTTAAGCTTTACCTTAAGTTCTTCACAAGTTGGACTGCTGTAAATTTGTGGCCTACCGAATTTTAATGCATAGTTTTCATTAAAAAATGTACAAAAAAAATGAGTAGCCACATTTCATGTCAGGGTGTTTTTCCTTAAACATTTTAACATAGTTTTTAAGGTCAGCCTACTATCGAGATATTTTATCACTTTCCCAGCGTATTTACTTTCCTTTATAGGGAAGCTATCAATGGCTTCCCAGCCATTTTCATCAAGGACCAGTGGTAAGTTGTACTGTTGGCTCTTATTGCGAACAGTACCTGCCCAGGAATCGTATTAGAAGAAGTCTGTTCACCACGTAGGTCCTTGGGAGACTTCCCTAACAACAAAAGGTTTCGCAGTCTTCTTATGCGGCTTATTTTGATTCCAAAGAGAGATTGAAAGGCTTTAACACATACCTGCTCTCTGTAATCTCCGACCATTACATAATAATTGAAGGACTTTTCATGAGGCGTTCTTGCAGCTTCTCCTTGTTTCCTGGGCCTGTGTTTTTTAACATCTTGGCTTGATATTAGAGATTGTAGGAACACGTCTTGCTCATTCTTTGTGTCAAAACTTCTTAGTCTATCAAAGATTTCGATTTCATTTTCAGCTAGACGTTGAGTACACTGCTGTTTACATCTGAAACAATGCAATAGGCTTAGGATTGCGTCAAATAATCGGTGAGTTAGGATAGTTTAGGGTTTTATGTTTTAACCAATACTTGGCGGTGGGATCACATCACCAAATCACCCATTATTAAAATTGGTTCAATACAAACTTAGGCCTAGGCCTAACCAAAAACAAACACAATTTCCATTATTTCATTAGGTTTGAAGAACATAAGGAATATTACTGTATAAAAAGGAACTGCCTACTTACCCACAATGTGGTCCAGAAGTGACATCAGGAACAATCTCATTCTTGTAGTTCACATATTCATTCCCTTTTACTCTTGCAAGTTTGATTTTATTTCTCTTCCAACTGGACTCATCCTTAAACTTTATCCTTCTACTTGTACTTGGTTCCTCATCCATTGATAACACATTTAATTCATAAGTATATAAAACCAACTTTTCAATACAACCAGAACAAACATAACCTCTCGCAATCGTCTAAAACAAACTGACAGACTAGACAAATTTACAGATGGAAATCACGGCTGTATTCGCATGGTAACCAACATCGCCCTGTCAGCTTTCCCTGCGCCCACTCCAAGCAAAAACGTTCTAAGTCAGTGACATAGAATCTTTTAGCGTGGAACAATATTTTGAATCGGCTGTAACTGTGGTAACGGAGCATCAGACTAAGAATGTTTTTGCATGAAAACGTGCATCTATCCTTTAAAAACGTTTTCATGGTAAAAAGTCAAAATTAAAAAAGTGACTTAGAACCTTTTTGCATAAGCCGATTCCAATAGGCCTTGTATTAAAATGACAGTTGTTATGAAATGCAGCAAGTGCTTCTGAAGTTAAGTGTAAATTCTTTGTTTTATAATGAAAATTGCAATTTTAATATGACACTAAAAACTACTTGTGTAAACTTTTATAATGTATTTAATTTGAACTGTAAAACACACGGTAGAATTTCTGGAAGTAAACATGTTTAAATACCCAGCGTAGTCTTGAAGGAATATTTATGTAACTAGGACAGGTGTTGAGATTGACAACCTGTTCTAAAATATGTACATGAGGCAAGGTGGATGCAATTTAAAATTTGATACTTTGGTTAAAATTTCAAAAAAAAAAATAAACACGTTAAAAGGTGTTTGTACGGTTTATATTATAATAGTATTCAATAATGAAAGCGTTTGATAAATATCCCATATAGTATCATCTTATCTTTTCCACCCAAGTTGGCCTTCCCTGATCGTCAAGTCTGGTTTCTACACCACAAAGGGAAGTCCCCCTCTTCGTTGAGACGGATATGGAGAAATGTCACATTTTAGTTTACCCCTAGCTTACCTTAAGTCATCCCTTATCCGATATATTTCATATTGTTCCTTGCTTTCCTCTAAGAAAACTCTACGTTTTAGAGAAGCCACCCATGGCTGCTGTGTTCGAAAAAATCCAATGAGCGTTATTAATTTACAGGTTTGATAAAATGTTTTAATTTTGTAACAGTAATAAAAAAAACAAAATGTAACATATAGCTGAACTTAGTTTAAATAGTAGCCACTAAAAGTTATAAATCATCGTTTAAAAACATTTCGAGTGTCTTCAGATGCTAAATCATCATCGGATGCTAAATCTTTAGCCTTTACTGTATTATGTTTATATAAATTTATATTATGTAAATATAAAATGAAAAAAAAAACAAATATTCTTATTTTGTATTAAATTTTGTTAGCAAACTTGTTTACAAGATTCATTCATAACCAATTACATATCACTTTGCAAAGCCAAACGAAACATATTTAGAATAAAGAAAGGATGATGTTTAACTCGTGGTGAACTTTGTCCCTCAACTAAAACCTTGTCCTTGTTAAAAGTTGTTTGTTATGCTATTCCATCTTCACGAGAAAAAGTTGTTCAATACAAATTCGATAAACACCATAATTTTTATGTTTGTTTAGAAGTAAAACTGGTTTACTGAAGCCGACTGAAAGTAAATCATTTCTCTTTATAACTTTATAAAGAAATAGTTTAATGATTAGTTAACAAGTTATGTACTTTAATTCCACAAAATAATAGCCCTAATTTGTGCCAAAACATTGTAATAGTGGTGGAATCTGCATTGTATAAGTTATGAAAATAAAATAACCTTTCTCAAGTGTTTATGCTCCTTACAGAACTTTGATGTGGTTTCCATTTTCACTAGAGACTTCAACAGCAACAAGTTGAACTAATCATTTAGAATACAAATGTTTTCCTCCAATTACGCCTTGCTTATCTCGACATTGACTGATAAGAAACTATTGTATCCGCACTTCCGTGTTATGATTGCTGTATAACCAAACGTGATGAAAATAATTATTTCTTTATCGTCATTTACTATTTTGACAACTGTGTGTCAAAGGTCGGTTCTTGGTGGTACTGTATTCTTATTAAAAAGCATGCACTGTAACAAAAAAGACCATTTTGGTAACGTGTCCTATGAAAATATGAAAAAGTAAAATAAAAAACCAATTTGTTAGAATCAAACAATAAGTACCCCACTTCCGGGTAGCGAAGCAGCAGAAGTACCTTGCTATTCCATAAGCTTGGCCACCGAATACCTTCCCCAACGAAAGCAAGTAATACCTAATACTCTTGGATTACTTATGGGCCTATCCAAAGTTGGATTAAATCCAAGCAGAAGACGGGCTCTAGACGGAGACTCTCCTCGTTACTCGGTAAGTGCATCAAATTATTATAAAAAGATTGGAGTACGAACAATTGCGAGGAATCGATAAGTATCTTAGCCACCAAGAATCTAGGAGTTGAAGCGATAAGAAGTGATGGATGAAAAAGTATCTCAGCCACCAAGAATCCAGGAGTTGAAGCCAATAGATTCCCTGGTACTTTTCCGGACTTCCATTAAAAAATCCGATTAAAAGCAGTACAATGGTGCTTTAGCTGTCAGGTTTTTTTAGTTAGATTATGTTATCATCTACTATATACTGTCCGTGGCGATGTATTTCCCTCCAACTTTAAACCTATTGGGTATTTTTTGCTTTAAATTTTCATCAAAGTTAAAGCATTAAGAGTGTTTTGTTTTGCTCAAAAATAAGTTCAAAAACAACCTCAAACCCAAGAAAAATATATTTTCGCCTAAAACTGAATAAAAATTTTACATTTTTTACATTGGTTTTATGAATTACCATTTCAGTAACGAAATGACAACAAAAGGTAACCAAAAATAAAAGAACTCTACTTTTAAGCATTCTTATTAAAACACTTCTTAACTACACTTCTTAAGAAGTATAGTTGGTTGTTTGTGTAAAATTTATAGCCAGGTTACTATAACACTATAACAAAAGTGAATTAAGCCCAACGATCAGCTGATTCATGTCGATGAATTTCAATGAATTTAGAATATATTGTGGTTAAATCGTACTAAAATCAAAGTAAACTTTCATAATCATACAAATATCATATCTGCAATAATAACTCAAACGACATTCCAAAATGCATTCAACATTCTTAAACAACATTACCATTACAGTTTGAATGGTAAAAATATCACCTATTACCAAAAGTTAAGGTAGCTATAATATGAGAATCGGTACCGAAATCGTTAGATCTCTAAAAATGTAACTTTGTAAAAGATTGAAACTTTTTTGCTGTTAACAACGCCAAATATGTTATAGCAGGAGTAAAGTTACTGTTCGACATTGTAGTTGTGATTTTTACTTTGTACTATATTTATGCTGCTAATGAAAGAGCACAACGACTTACATTATTTTTATCTACACAGGAGTTTGAAGAGCCAAACCTCCGTCATTGAAGCAGAAACCGGGATGGATGAGAAGTCACTGTCGCGTCGTAAGGTTTCATTTGATCACAGCCCGAGCAACGGGACGAGATCAAAGAACAACCGCTGATCTTTTGAGGGATCAATCCTCGACCCTTGGACCGACTCTCATTTGCGGTCGGTAAAGGGAGTGATCCATGTAGTTTTAACTGTTTCTAATCATTTATGAAAACGAAAAGAAAAGCGATCATCTTTTTCCGTACGATTTGTTTCCCAATAACTGATGTTTAACTTTTTGAAATAATTTAATGGTTCAGCAACTTTAGTATTTGTTGTGACTCAGATTAAGGCTTGAAAAACATTTGTATGTAGATGGCTGCCAGATAGTTGAATATTTATTATAAAATATGTGTGAGTGGGTTTGCTGTTTATTAGTGTCAATATGGTGTCCTGTTTGTCTGTGAATATTTCTAAATATAGTACTCTGGTAACTCCTAAGACCCAGAAAGTATAGTTGAGAATTTATTCTACAGGTGTGCTTTTTTAAAAAATATATACATTGTAATAATTACTTTTATTTGTATTATAATATACTTTTATACTAGATAAATATTCCTTGATTTTCATATTTTTGTACGGTAGGCCTACTCAATTGTTTCTTTGTTTACTTTCAATTCATATTTTAACACCTCTATTTTAAAGTCACCTGTGAGAAATAAACCGTTTTGAATTTAAATTTAAAAACCTTTACCTAATTCATCAAGAATGCATGTTAAATATTGTTTTGAAATATTGCTCATTACATTACTAACATGCTAAAAAAATTGGAAGACTTGAAAAAATTTGGAACTTGAAGGTTGTGAAGATTATCGTTTCTATTACACGCATAACTATCAATTATACGTAATGAAAATACTCCTTTTTAATACTTAAAGGAACAAGTAACATACAAATTATCACAAATTTATTATTACTTTCAAGAAATATATAACAACATACCGTAATTATTTTAATTAATTTTATTATTGCACTCTGTGAGGGGTTTCCATGTATCTTGAGTGAATAACTAACATTAAAACAATCGTATAGCAGATTTTTTTTGCAAAACATGTTAATAGGAACTTAAATATTGGTTTGCAAAAAAACTCTTTAAACTCTGATGATAACCACCAAACCATTATCATTTAACAAAAATTAAAAATAGACAAAATAAAAAAATGATTTTGGTCTTGTTGTCCAGTGAACTAACAGCTCAACAGGAGTGTTCACGGCGACTCTTTCTTGCATAACCGTTCGTAAAATGGGGTTGGGGGTTCGAAAAGTTAAACTTATAACGAGACAAAAGTTTTGTCCTTTTGAAAAGAGATCTTGTGTTAAGATAAAGTGTTTTTTTTTTTTTTTTTTTTTTTTTTTTTTTTTTTTTTTAAGGTTTTAGCTTCTTAAACATTTAAAATAATACATTTATTTTGTGCAGACAAAGTAAGAATAAATTAAGCTATTTAAGAAATAGTTTAACTAATTACCCACTATCCTTAATTATGGTTAAATCTATAAGTCAAAGAATATTGTAGTATAAGTCTGTGCAATAGATAAATACAGTAACCCATGAACATAAAAATTATTTTAAGAGAAGTGAGAAATAATTCTAGTTAAACCGATTAATTATAAGCATTATTCTTTAATAGTTTTATTTCATATATGATAAGATTAAAATGTGACAAAAATTTTTTGTAAAGTTTGAGATTAGTAGATAAAAAAACTATTGTGATAATGCAATTTTATTTGTATAAGCCACTTTTTTTCTTTTGAAAAACCTCTGTTCATAGTGACAATAAACTTTCCTAGAAGCGTAGACAGATTATAAATTTAAACTATTAAGACGCAAAGGTTTGAGGACAAATAAATTTGTTGGATAAAACACAATCATGCGTACAACTTTATAATTTTTTTTGTTTTAAATAAAAATATTTCAAAGCATTTAAATTGAATTGATTAAGGATAGTTAAAAGCTTTAAATTAGTGGCGGAAGTAAATCTTGTTCCAACAATAACACGAAACTAGGTCAAGCTGTGATTTTATTAAAAGATTCTGTGTGGGATTACCCTCTCATTTATCTAGACTTTATTGGAATTGTCTGAAATGAAATAATCTCATCTAAATCGAAAAGCATGAATTTTTTGTACTAATAGATGAGCTATGAAACGATAGTTTTATTTTCATCTAATCTGTCTCAAATTAAGAACTATGAAATTGATATGTTTTAACTAATATAGCTAAAACATATCAAAACAAAGGGTAGTCGTATACATTGTTTGCTGATATAAAACTGTAAGTTGTATAATAATTTCAATACGCAGTTATGTTTGGTAGCTATTGGAATCGAAAGTAATAAGCATATATAATGTACAAGAAATCTTAGGTTAATTTTCGGATTTTCAACAGTATACAAATGTTTAAGTTTTAAATCAGTGGTTAACTTAAACTTGGCCATAAATGATAGGACTACTTATCTTAAATGCGATGTTCAGCATAGTTTTGTTACTAGGACAGCAATTTTTTCACCAATATGGTTGTATTAAAAAAATTTTCCATCGATAAATAAGCACCTTAAACATATAAGAAAAGATAACTTATATTATTTAAAATTACTTTGTAAAGAATTTATTTTCAGAAATACCTGTTTTTTTCTTCTGCGAGAATTAATGTTCCTTTGGAAAATTTCTAACCAGGGACATTTTTAAACAAAGCTAAAAACTAATCTTTTACATACGACGGGGAAACACAACTCTATTATTTAGCTCGACTCCAATATGGACTAGTATAATGAGACTACGTCCTAATCTTCTATATCCAGTATTAAAATTACAGTTTGACCTAGTTCTATGTTATTGTAGGGAGTTGATTTTGCTCTCGCAATATCATAGCAGTTTTAAGATTATTAAGTCCTATTGCAAAATTGTAATATCTTTTTAAATAGTCAATAAATATCGTTAATAATATCAGTTAAATCGAGATTGTTATAGTTCAATAAATGAAAGAGATAAAAATTTTGCAATCATATATAGGCTATTAATTAAGATTAATTATATGATAATTAATTAAAAGTATTTCTCAACTTGTTTTACGCGTACCACTGGTTATACGCGTGAGCCTTTTAGGTTTTACGCGAGAGACAAAGAAAAAAATATAAAAAAAATACACGAACGATTAAAATAAGCTACTGGCCGATATGAGCGACGGGTATTTTGGTCAGTTTAGTTTGGGTTCTGCGTTAGGACCATGCATTTCCACATGGTTTGAGAGACTCCAATAGGTTGCAACACATTTTCTTAGCTAAAGCAATTTCGTACCAAATTAGCAAATAAAATTATTTTAATATTCCCATTTTCTAAGCACATTCATATTAATTGACATAAGGCATACCGGTACTCGTCTAAAGTTGAATTTGTTAAGTTCGAGACTTACCTCTTACTACTTCAAAAGTTACGAGACACGCTCCGCAGAAACAATTAAAGGGAATGAAAATTTATTTCGTCATATTCACAGAGAGTTTTAAGTTTTTTACTTGGTACTACTGGAACACGTGCCGTGTATTCGTTTAGTCACATTAAGTTCTGTCAAAATAGTTAGTGTCGTGACAGTAATTTGTTCATATGTACATTAAAGCCATGATATTGATTCTTTCCTGAGCAAAAAACAACGGCATGTTTCCCATTAACAAGCCTTTTTTCTGTTAATATTCATTAGTTTGGTCATTTTGTATTTTTATTGGATTAGTTACTTTTGTAGAAATGCAAAATTACTTACTTTTTGTGTATTAATACGTAGTTGAAATTTTTTCAGTTTTATTGAATTGAACTTTGTTTACAAAACCTATACAGATAGCAGTTCTTAAACAGTAGTTTCAAATTGGAACCAAAGTTAAATTTTATTATTATGTTATTTTAATTTATAATCTAGTTAGGCCTAATATTTATATAGCTTCAAACTATAATGTTCATTCCAATTAATTTATGTTTTTTCAATTAAAATAGATCTTTTATAATTGCTGTATAAATTTGCGTCGAGTTTTTTACTCACCACTTATTAAGAGCTTTTAATAAAACGAGGGTGAGGGTGGTGGTATCTTCGGGTGTTACGTCAAAAATTGAAAAGTATCAGGTGGTACGTGGGCATAAATAGTCTGGGGAAATACTGAATTATAGGATATATTAATTAATATCCTATAAATTAATTCTAATTAAGATGTAGAGTTGGAAAATATTACACTTATTTGATTTTGTCAGGGGTCTGAGTTAAACGAACTACTCCTAATATATAGAGGTGTGGGAAGCATCCAGATTGATCATCTACGTTCAATTAGTTCATAAAAAGGTTTATTCCTTAAAACCTACAGTTGGCTTTTAAAACCTACAATACTATTGCCCGTCATGGTTCATCGGCACACTGTTGAAGAACTTTCTGACCATCGTGGCACTCCCGGTCTACCCTTCAACGATGGCAGACACGAAACAAATTGATGGCCCAATACCAGGAAGCAGTTTTCCAGTAGAGCTTAACGCAAAGACATCATTTATTTGACAAGACTGATAAATAGTTTGGCTTACTCGACATAGTCTACCGACCTAATAAAGCTGCTGAATTAAAACATGGGGCTAATTTGGGACGTGTGTGTTATTGCGTATGGGGCCAGATGCAATATATCGCGAGGGATTTGCTGGATGAATGCAGGGGTTGAAACCACCCTAGGGGAGGAGTCGGCGCGGCGGAGGGAAGCAACAGAGCTCGCGTGAGCTGCGACTATTAGAGGTCAGGATGTCGCGACTTGGATAAACCCATGCTTTTAGTTTGTTTGTTAGAAGAGAATTTCACTAGGAAAAGCGAGGTAATACCTCCTTTGTGGCGATTGTACCCGTTACCATACATAAAATTTATAAAATGTGTTTCAGTTTTTTTACAAACCTTCCTTTATGTCACTAGGCGCAAAAAATAATATTTTTACTATGGACAAAAGGACATCTAACTACAATTAACAGAAAATTGTATAACCTGTTACTAAATTTTATTTTTACATTTATTTTACTTTTAGCACATGGTATTAAAGAAAATATTTATTCCATACCGATAACATAAGCAATGTATACATACAACTCGCCTACGGCTCGATGGGGGCTCCGCCCCCATGCCCCCTTAGGGGTTGCCCAGAAATTCGTTAATTGTTGTTTAAGTCGCATATAATGAACAGAATACATATAAATATAAGAGTTTGTAAATGAGCAAAATAGCAAAATAAATGAGTTTGTCATTTATTTATAACATAAATTAACTCCTACAACTGCAGAAATAACCTAAATTTGAACTTATGCAACTAACTCAATCTAAGTAATGAAAATATATTCGCCTACGGCTCGTTTTCAGAGACTCTTTCCCCAAACCCCCTTCCTAATTCCCCCGAATTCTGTAAAGGTAAATGGAGTTATGAATGAATTTACTATGTAGGTATTGTATAAGTATTTACTTAAAATTATAAAATAAGTATAAATAAATATATGAAAAAATTTAATGTATAAACTGAATAAACAATGTGTAGTAGATCATCGAAAATAATGAAAAATCCTATTAAAACAAAATAATTGGAAATCTTAACAAAGTGGATAAAACCTGCCAAAAACCCCTTTTATTTACAAAAATACTATTCAGTTACTATCCTTCAATTAGTTGTGTTGAAATTCCAGGGGATAACATAACGATCCAGTAATATTGAATACAATGATAAATACATAATGTAATATTGGCATTCATTACAATTCCTTCATTTCAGTTTTTAATCGTGTTAAACTTTTAAATTTACATAATTTCATAAAAAATTACTGTCAGGGCAAATAAAAAAATTTTAAGCTTCTAAATACAATAATACAGTAGTTACTAACAAAAGTATGTTAAATAATGGTTAAAATATCAAAATTACCATAAACATCAAAGGACGTATGTTTTAGCCGTAGAACCAGGTCAGTAAATAACAATCAAAGTAAAACAATCAGTTGTTTGATATAGCAATTCGTTCCGACTAACAGTCAAAAAAAGAATACGTGATATCGGGAGTCATCATGGTAATTTTTAAGTTTGATAATTTAATTGATATTG